>BEHA01000248.1:118664-145787 GCA_002897215.1 Eschscholzia californica subsp. californica
TATATATATATATATATATATATATATATATATATATATATATATATATATATATAAATTTATATATATATATACATATGTATATATATATTGTATATAAATTTATATATATATAGTATATAAAATTTATATATATATATATATATATATTGTATGTAAAATTTATATATATATATATTGTATGTATAGGATGCATAGGTGGCACTGCAGATCCATAAGATGGATCTTGACGAAAAGAGTCAAAGACTTACTTGGTGGTAAGGTGGATGCATAGGATGCTGGTGGCACTGCAGATCCATAAGATGGATCTTGAGGAGCCATCCAGTGTAGAGAAGGGTTACCAAGACTTGAAGTTGGCGGTATTTTTGGTGGAGCTGCAATATCTAGCAGTGCTCTTTGCAAGGATGCCATGTTTGGGAACTACGTAACAAGAAACACAAATAGGTAAGACTAAGAAAAGAACTAAATACACAATTCGGAGTTTGGGCATCGAAAATTGAAGGGGTCAAGGAGTTGAAGATCAACATGGTTCGTTCTGATATCTTCTATCTTATAGAAAGAAAATCTACCTATATATATGTATACATAATTATATATACATATATGTATATATATGTATATATATATATACATATATATATATATATATATATATATATATATATATATATATATACATATATGAATGACAACATTATGGCTCTCCACCGGAGATACCAATATTGTGAAAAAGAAGTCCAGAAAAACATGGGACAATAACTAAAAAGGTCAAAATAATATTGAAAATGAGTACAACAGCATAAAACATTTCATAATTATTATTCAGGTCGAAAAAACATACAAAGATTAAAGTAGGCCTTCGTCATTTTGTGTAACTAATTTTTTTTTCTTTAAATTTTAAATCTATATACCTTTTTCTTGAGATATCGGACTTCTATGAAATTTAAATATTTGGAAAGGATATTGCATTAGCTTTCTAACAAGATCCAATTTCAATACTATTTTTTTTTTAAATAACTAAAAAAACGATTTTTTTTCCTGTTTTTATGCAAACTGGTTTTGCAAGATGTAATATGTAAATTAGGGTTGCAAAATATACACCGCAAACTGGAGTTGTAAAATGTATACCGTAAACTGAGTTTACAAAATGTAAATTGCAAATTTGATTTGCATGCTTTGTAGAATGTGATCTTAGTCTGTAGATTTTGCAAACTCGATTTGCTAATCGAGAAAAAAAAACAACTGAAGTTTCTTCTTCTTAAAATCTGAAAAATCTCTTCTTCATCAATCGATGGTATGTAATTAGATGGAAACACCACCTGGATCGACTAAAACTACAAAAAAAGTATATCCGTAACATTACCAACTACAAAGAATTCATATAACACCTTCATAACAAATTAGGGGAAAAATTAAAATTAAGGTTTATTCTTGACTTTTTCATTCCAATTAATCCTAGTTCCAAATTTATGTAGTAAACTGATTTGTTCTTGATCGTTTTTCATTCCAATTATATTAAGGCATCTTTGACTTATATGACATTTACTTTTCAAATTCTATTATTTCTTTACTTGATAGATGACCATGAGATTGTTCTTATACATTTTCTAACAATACTTTAAGTAACTAACTAGTAGTACTAATACCTGTTGTTGAAGAACCTATTTTGACAATATGACACCATATGTTATCCAGTGAGATGAAGTTAGGAATACAGAAATTCAGTACTTCGGTATGCAAATTCCATTCAGGGGTCTAAGATCGATCCTTACCAAGAATACTGTCATCCTAATGTGTTACTAAAAGATATCGAGAAATGAGTTGCCACATAACACAGATAGAGAGATTATGGAGCTTCACTGGCCGCAAAACGTACAGACAGCCACTTAAGTTCTATTTCCATCTTTTACTCGTAGGGTGCAAAGCGAGCAATGACTGCGTAAATTCTTTGCCTACGTAAAATAATTTAAACAAGCACACTAGTAACCCTAGATTCCTATTAAGGTAATGCATGTTGACTAGTACACATTCCACATCTACTATGCATTACCCCTACAGATTAACTGGAGAAAGTTTTATACTCACCTTCATCAAACCAGAAGAAGCACCACTCTCTGAGCTATCAAGGAAAGGAAAGCTATGCAAATACCCACCACCTGGAAACCTCACTATGTCTGTTCCAGATACATAACAACTTTGCTCCTCATTTATAGAATAATCACCATTTATTCTTTTGTCCCCAAACGCAATTCCATATATATGGAGCCAGAAGATCATTTAGTGCAGGAACATTTGAACCTCCAGTAATCGGTGTCCACCAGCTGGGAGTATTATCGCCAAAGAATCTCATTTTCACCATTGTGCCAACATTATACCACTCAGCAAACACAGCCAACCCTAGTCCAGTATTCACAATGTCATCCCTAAGTTAAAAGTTCATCACAAGATATCAAAAAAGAACATCTTATGCGTAAAGAGTAAGCGACTTAGACTATCTAAAAAGACTAAATAGAGTACCTCCGTGTGTTTATTTCTAAAATAGAATATGACTCATGAGCAATGTAAAAGATTGTATATTCTACGAGAACGGCATCAGAACTAACCCACAACGTTACCGTCTTTAAGTGACAAACTGAAATAAATAATCACAAACCTCAAATTTTGCACTCGTGTTGTACATAAGTCAGAGCTCCTAGTTTTTGCACCATTGACTTTGAGTCGATCGGTACTACAACAAATAGAAGAAAAACTCTGATCAGTGTTCAAAAATAGTAGTAGAAAACATCTATGATTTTATTTGAAATTTCATTACCAAAATAAAGAAAAAAAGAATTAGACCACTAATCCAGATGTTCTTCACTGTACCAACAAGGCTACAACAAATGGCCATCGAGCATATACTGATGACATAGGGCAAGTCAATCGATTGGGTTAATGGGTAATGCTAAGTTTAATTAAATTAGGCATTCCAATTAACATCAGATGGATACATGAGGATGATATGAAACTGAAATAAGTCCTAGTAAAATTATGCATGGTTGACTTGGTCAAGGGTTTATTGACTAGGGCAAAGTAAAATAACAGGCAATTCACATTTTTATTCCTACCAGCCGTATAACGATTGAAATTACTGAGTTCAATTTGGAAAATGGTAATTAATCAACTGATCAACCAGTGAAAAACTCAATAAACTGCTCAATTTCGTTGAACTGAAAGCGAATTATACATATTGTGAACCCTAAATTCAGAACCTTGAAGAAAAATGTGGTATTGTGGATGATAGAAGAAAAGCGTAAGAGTCAAAGTAGGGGAAAAACAAGTTAGGGATTGATACCAAGTTTTGCCTCCTTAAAAAAAAAAGATACCAAGTTTTGCCCAAGGATTTGCGCAGGAAGATGTTGCGACGTGCCAACGACCAACTTCCGATATTCGAACGAAACTTGGTCATCTCATAAAAAAAAAAAAAACTTGGTCGACGACAATGAACATACTAGGGGCAAAAATAACATGTTTAACACAAAACTTAGTCTTACAAACTTGCATCAACATTTGATAAATCAAGTGGTAGATAATGTTGAAATAAACTCCAAATCTTGGAAGTCAGCTTCGATATCAAGAGGGGATGGATTTCATGATTTATTGAACTTTGGTTATAAATGTATAATAAATGTTGCCGGGCTTTAGGTCATAGTTTAGTTGGACTATAGACCCGTTTTTGTAAATGTTTGAATTAAGCGGTTATTGTGTTTACTACATCTTAGATGTATCAATGCCGCACATAAATTTTTGAGTTTTTCCTTAGATCTTTATCCAGCGCAAAATTCAATTTGAGTCTCTAAAATGATTTGACGATAGTTAAAATACTGGTATCTTACTATTTTTAGAGTGTCTATCTCTAATTGTCCAATTCATTATTTTTAAAATATAAATCAACATAAATCAAGTTTGTATGTATCTTCAAAACAAGTACTGTATATATTTCTTTAGAAAAATTATCATACTAAAAGCAAAATAACTTTAAAGATTTGTATTGGAGACGAAAGAAAGGTTAAAAACCATAAACAGACCGTATGTCCTAGCTCAATTCCCTTCTCTCATTTCACTTGGAATCCTCCACCTCCTTCACTCTCCAAGAAGATCAATTCAGATGTCTCTCTAGCATGCTCTTCATTTACCTGTTGCAGTTGGTATAATTATGCATTACCAAGTTTTCACTTTGTGAATGTCAACAACGGAAGGGGAGTGTCGAGCAATTCTGCTAGCACTCCAATGGCCCATGAAGTTCCAGATTTTATACTTTGCGATAGAAGGAGATTCAAGAAATGGTGATTCAGGCTCAAACCACATCATCCAATTCATGCCACTAGACTACCAAGGCAACCATAGTACAAATTTTGGAGTTAAAATTTTTTTTTTTGTTAATGTAAAGCTTACTTGTGTTGCTTGAAGTGTAAATTGTCTAGCAGTCAGTGAAGCTAAAAAGGCTAATATTGAGAGTCTACTTTGTGTGTGTAACTACTATAAGAACAGTGTGATAATCTTTTGATGATTTCAAAAGTAAAACTATAACAAAACTAAGGATATTAGTGTTTACCCTAAAACTTAACATATAGAGTGTCACACTCTCATGTGAAGGTCATAGCCAGACTCTAATCTATTAGTTTATGAAGTTGGCAATTGCCAAACAGAACATTGTATATCAACCAGACACCAGTATCATCAAACTCAAATGTTTCTAATCGCATTTTACCACTGAGTAAGTAGTATGATAAAGTTGGCCAACATGTGATTCAATTATTGGTAAAGGGTGATAAATACTACTTATTTCTAAATCCTAAGCTAATTTAGATAAAACTTGAAAAACTCTTGAACAAAAAATTCACTAAACCAAAATCAATGTTTTGGGTGTTGTAAAATATAAGAATGTAACTATTGTCTTATTTTTACAGTTTCTCTATTGACTTATCTAGGGGTGCAAAACATACCAAATCAGATGCCACTAGGGGTGTACACGAGCCGAGCTCTTAACGAGCTGCTCGAGCTCGGCTCGACTATTGCTCGTGCTCGACTCGAATATTAACGAGCCCGAGCTTAACACGAGCTCAAAATCAAGCTCGTTTACATAAACGAGCCGAGCTTGAACATTCTTTAGTGTATCACGAGCTACTCGTGAACAGCTCGTTTAACATACTCTTATAATAGTATAGTACATAATTACATATTAGTATTCAAACTTGTACATGAAATATCAACCATTACAAAATTATCGGAATATGAATCATTAATCATTATTATTGTATGTGACAAATGATCATTGAAGTATTTTGATGATTTAGAAAGTTTTAATTTGAAGTATTTTGATAAACGAGCTTAAAACAATGCGAGCTCGAGTTCGAGCTCGAGCTCTTTCAAACTTATACGAACCGAGCTTGAACAAGTGGACAATTACTCGAACGAGTCCGAGCTCGAGCTCGAGCTCGACAGTCAAATACACGAACCGAGCTTGAACATCTTACTACTCGGCTCGGCTCGACTCGAGTACACCCCTAGATGCCACCCATCCAAATATTATTAGGTGGACTTGGTCAGATAGAAATTTTATTTGTATGGACCAAAATCAGTCCAAGAGCTCAAATAAGCGGAGGTTGCAACGAGTGTTTGAAGGGCCTTCGGATAAACAATTGAATCTCCACAAAAAATCATACTCAATCATATATTCTTATATATAAAATAAACAAAAAATAATAATAAATAGTTTGGTTCGGTTTTTTCAGTTATCTGTCAAACAAATGCATGAACCAAACCAAACCATTCGTTTTGATCTTTTAATATCCGAACCAATACGAATAACCACTAGATCGGTTCCCGAATCGCTCAAATCTGTTTGGATCGGATTGGTTTGGTCGGTTTGGTTATTGAATGAACACCCCTAGGTCCAGCTTGTAGCTAGTAGCTGTAGTAGAGACTCTGGTATGAGTAGAGTCTCGAGCAGGCACAAGCATCATAGACTTCGGCATTCCAAACTGGGGTTGCGGACTTCCGGGACAAGGATCTTTCTTCCACTTATTTGGAACTCGAATACGACCTTTTGAGGAAAAAATGAGGGTGTTGCGGTAATTTGCAAACACGCGAGGTAAGGATGCTACCTCCCAAAGGTGGTGGTGGTTTCAATTCCACCTTTGCGAATTTCGTGTCAAAATCGTATAAAATTTATTTAAGTGTCACAGTAAATTTTTAAGTAATGGAGTTAGAATTAACGGTGTTAAGATTTAACTTGTCAATACTGATGGGCCTAGAAAGGTTACCCTAAATAGGTCTACACCCGCAAGTGCACGGGTGTCAAGTTGTAATAAATTCCGGTAAGACCGGTTCGTTCCTCAGAGACTAAGTGAAACCTATTCTAAGACTTGGAAGTAACTTGGTTTTTGGTTTTGATGAGGTTTTGGTAATAAAATAAAATAAATAAAATATTAAAATATTAAAATAAAATCACGGAAAGAAAATAATTACAAATGATACAAGGAACTCAAATGGGGGAGAGCCTAGGGTTTTCTGAATCCGTCTTCCTAACAATTCTAACGACAAATTAATTTTGGTCTGATTAGATAGTTCTTTATATAACTCAGGTTTTTAGTCCATGAACGGTCTAAAAGCCCGGAAGATTTTATCGTTAAAATGGTAAAAACTTTAATAAATTGTCGAGAAAATGATTATTACGACTTCATCTAAACCCTAGATAGAAAATTAGTTCTTCATGATAAAGGATGGAAGCTTAAATATATGGAAAAAGGAAAGAAAAGTAGAAAAGTTGGATTTCTTACTGATTTTGTAGCCAAACAGAGCCTTAGGAAGTGATTTCCTTCTGTTTTTCCTGTTTTCTGCCAAACAGACCCTTAGGGAAAACGATTTTCTCGTCTTCCCGGAAACGGATTCCCTGTGGGAAAATTATTTTCTCACCTTCTCCAACTCTCTTTCTCTCTCTAACTTTCTGTTTCTTTTCTCTTAACCTCTTTATCTCACTATAATCTCTGTTAATCTCTCTCTTTCTCACTTAAAAGAGATACAAAAATCAAAAGTATGAAAGAATGAAGATACTCTCTGTTTTTATTTCAAAACTAAATCTTTACATCTCTCTCTCTCTAACTTTGTAACATCAATCTCTCTCTGTTCTTTGTAATCTCTTTCTCTCTCACTAAGAAACAGAAATAAAAAGAATACAAGAAAAATTGAAAAGAAAACAAATAATCGAAACAAGCTAGAGATGATGATGATTTCTCTCTCTCTCTCTCTCCCTCTCTCTATCTCTCTCTGTAATTCTTGTTTAGTTGAGCTCGAGAGGTTGATCCCCCCAACCGAGATGATCCTCTAGCTCTCTCTGTGATAACTATATAGAAAAAGAAAACAGCCACCATCCTCTCTCATTAAAATATCTTATCTTAATCTCTTCTCTGTCTTCTTTCCATTAATTTCAATCCTCAAAATATCTCCTCTGTTTCTATCCTAGTAAAATCAAAGAACAGCTCACACTTTCCTTGCTTCTCTATGATTCCATAACTTCTCATTACCATTCTCTCGGTTTTCCAACTTTCTCTTTAATTCGAATTCTTTCCATATCTTCTCTGTGATTGACTGCCCATCACATACTCTCTCTCTAGATTATGTAAACAGCCGAATCCTTCCTCAATGAATCTACCATATGGGTAGCAATACTCTCAATCGAATCATTTCCTTTTTGTTTACCTTAATCTCCACCCGTGTGGATCTCTCAATATCCATTTATGTTTCTATATCACGGCTTTTTCCCACGGTTCTGTAAGTTTGTAGAGAGAAGAATATAGCTAAAAAGATTTCCAATATCTTCTCTCTACTGTTCTTAAGGAAATATAGCTAAAAAAATTGGGAAAGAGATAAAGAGGATGTTAGAAAATATACCCAATCAAAAAGTGGGGATTATACCAATTCATGGCTGTCACTAGTGCTAATTTGAATTGGTCAATGGTACTATTCCTCCCGTGATTTAATTAGCTGGCATGAAGGAGAAATTCTGTGTAGTAGAAGCAACTTTGGTACCATGTGTTTTCACGTTGATTGGTCGATCTCGTCCTTAAGTCTTTGAACACCGTCCGATCTTAAGGGCTATTTTAATAAATTGCTTCAGGTAACACCATATTTATAATTGGTCTAAAATTCCCGGATGACTCCCGATCTGCCCAACAGTGTACCAATATTTTACTTCCCATCCTGGATGTGCGCCAAGTGTCACAAAGTCAACGGATTTTGAACCTGACTTTGACCTGTCCTAGTTTTCACAACCGGACTCCGATTTGACCTCTGTTTTCACCCACGAGCTCGTCTTGGACTATACTTTTCACATGAGCACTAATATTGACCAGAATACCCTTTTCATAAGAATGACCAAAATGCCCCTCAAGTATGTCTTTATCACAATGTTTCAGCATCGAACTCCGTAAATGAGACCTGAGGAAGAAAATCAAGCAAATCATCAGAGTAACTGCTCGAAATTGAGTAACTAACCCGAGTTAGGAGATTCAGATGGGGACATTTTCATGTCTCATCAAATACTATTCCACAACCCTTTGCCAAAAACGTGGGAAACCTATAGTGGAGAGTCACAAACTTTTCTACCAAACTAAAAGGGGTAAGGCCCAAAATAAAACCTAAAAAAGGATTAAGATCCTATTTTTCCATAAAAAAAGATTTTAGTTCTTTAGCACTTTGGACCATATTACCCTCATAAACATGGAATCCATTTCGACCCAGTCCCTCCTTAATTCTCGCCCAAACTTTAGAGAGCGGTACGCCCAAATTTTTTTCTCTCACTTTCTTTCTAGAAAATAGTCCGGCTCCCTCTCTAAAACCCTATAATTTTTTCACCTAAACCAAGATGAAGCATCTAACTCCTTCTAGATCTCTCAATATTTTTGGTTTCCTCACCATATATTTCTGAAGGTTCATCAAACACATTGTACAGCACAACCGGAATCCTAAAAGTCAGAAACAAAACACCATGAATGATTCATCATCTACATCTTTAAGTTTCTTCTTCATCTTCAAGTTCCATTAACGATGGGCAATGTTTTATTAAGGTTTGTACCGTTTCATCTTGAAGCCTTCTTTATATTTTTCCATATTGTGATTTACAAAAAGGAGATATCCATTCATAATAATGTGCAATTTGAGGTCTTATTATAAGTAACAAAAATATGTAACAAAAATACATTTTTTACGAAAATGATGTGTTATTATCCAATAAAAATACCAAAAACGAAAATGAAAGTTCATTAACAGAAGCAACATGTGTGATTTATCAGACATTTCCTATTTAGGTAGATAAATAATATTAGAGTTATTTCATTTTTGGCCCCCTACTTTGTGACCAGCTTCCTTCTTGGCCCCCTATTTTTCATAAATTCAAATTTGGCCCCCTATTTTCAAGTAAATGACGTAACTACCCTTCCTAATTTCAAAATAAAAATATCAAAAAATTTATTTAAAAATATTAAAAAAAAAGATAAAATTTTCCGAGTAGTTATGGCATTTACTTGAAAATAGGTGGGGTGGAAATATCATTTTTTTATATTTTTATTTTGAAATTAGGAAGGGTATTTATGACATTTACTTGAAAATAGGGGGCCAAAAAGGAAGCTGGTCACAAAGTAGAGGGCCAAAAGGAAATAACTCATAATATTAATTGTTGGATAATGTTGATTTCAGAAAGCTAAGTCAATTTTTTTTTCTACAGATTGTTGGAACAAGTTCTAAGAACAAAAGATAAAGGAAAGTCAATGGGAGGCCGCACGGTCGATGTGGTTGGAGAACCTAAATTTATACCGGATTGTAAATCAATTTATACCAGATTGCAAATCGAAAATGGAAAATCTTTTGATATTTTTTTCACTAACAAACAATGTGATTTTGTTTGTTTTTTTTTTTTTTTTTGTTGAAGAAACAATGTAATTTTGTTGACAAATACTATTTGTTATTGTAATTTATTTATTTTGTTTGAAGTAAAATGTGTTTTCATCTACTTAAGTATGTTTTTCGTATACAAATGTTAATCATCACTAAACAACAAAAAATGTTACGTTATATTTTCAGTCAAACAACCGATAAACTTAAAGGTTAATAATATAAATTTTGTTGGCGGCAAAATGAGTATATTCATCTAACAAACATATATTGATTACTGAAAGTTATATAACATAGACACAATAATGAGAATAAGTTGGAACATAATGTTTTTTACTAAAGTAATAATAAATTTTTTTCCTTTGCATGGTGTCCAACCATGGATTTTCATTTCAACGGTGCCTGATGGGTCATGAAAATGTTCCATCTGAGTCGTTTAATTTAGTCGAGTTAGTCTGTTTCGAGTCTTTATTATAATAAAATGGTTGATTTTCTTGATTAGGTGTGTTTTGTAGAGTTGGGTGTAAAAATGGTTAAAAAACGAGAAAAAAAAATATATGGAGGGTATTTTGGTCATTTGGAGTCAAGAGTATTCTGAGAAATTGAACCAAGATCAGTGCATGGGTTAAAATTAGAGTCCAAGACGATCCCGTAGGAGAAAACGGAAGTCAATTCGGAGTCTGGAAGAAAGAATTATGCAAAATCAAAAGTTAAGTCAAACAAAGTTGACTATTGAGACGCTATCGGGCACGGTTCTGGCTAGTGGGATAATATTTGATGACGTGGCGCAACCGGAATGCGTTGGTATCTAAGTTCCGTGTTCCTGCTAAGCATTTAAATGGGCCCTCAAGTAAATGAT
This sequence comes from Eschscholzia californica subsp. californica, assembly GCA_002897215.1. NCBI lineage: Eukaryota > Viridiplantae > Streptophyta > Magnoliopsida > Ranunculales > Papaveraceae > Eschscholzia > Eschscholzia californica. The sequence continues at coordinate 129,454 of BEHA01000248.1, forward strand.
CTAGTGTAGCCGTTGCAACATAGAGCTCGTAGTCCCACACCAAATGTTTTAATCTTGGCCATCTAAGGCCTTTCTTCTTAATCCGTCGGCTCTTGTTACCAACCCACCTTATTATGCTACAACCTGCTGCACCCTATCTTCCAGAATTAACAAACTAACGGGTAGGAGTCATGTGGTCCCTCTTTTCTACTTTCAAGCTGAAATTACCACTTTACCCCTAAACTCTTTCCTGATTTTTCAACCAATAAGAATTCATTTCTTGAGTAGAAAGCAACCCTAACTTACTATTTTAACCTTCGAAATTGCATGTTTATTTATGTTGGAAATTTAATGAACATCATAAAAGTTATTAAGAAGTTCTTCAAGAGAATAGAAAACTTTGAACCTCCTGCATTTAGATTTTCGTTTCATGTAGGCCTGTAAACGGAACTAACTATTTTCGGATGCAGTACTTTCATGTGACAAAATTATATAAAGATTTTATGTGCAATTGCAAACGTTTTAGGCTCTAAGGACACTCTAGTTAATGCATATGAAATAGGTCATCAAATCTAAATTATAACCAGACAAAATGACTAGATTTGCAAAATTAAATAGCATGTTATTAGTTTTCTTCAAAATTGAACACCTCTTATGTTTTAAAACATTTCATATTAGAAAATATCTCTAAGACTAATTCTATCAATAGATTTAGCCAGTGTTCTTTAGTATGACTATCACTCTTCTAAGTCAAAAAACCAAAATGAACAAAAACGAGCACCTTGAAATCTTACTTGAAATTGCATTCAAACTTTCATTAAATTGGTTTTGTATGTGATTTATAAACGATGAGTGACGGTTGACCAAATTGACCAGACCAAGCTTGCTTGAACCAAACAAAATCACTTTTAGACAGAACAAAACAATACTCAACTCGTATCGGCTGAAAAAACGATCAACAGATCTTGATTTGGTTTTACTTCGACTTGAAGTTTTAAAAACCACACAAATTAAACTGACCGAAATATATATATATATATATATATTGTATGTAAAATTTATGTAATATAATTACATATGGATTCTGTAATACTATAAATAAATAATCATTGTCATAAATTAAGAAATAAATTATTGTTTAGGTATTCAAATCTACAACCATTTATAAAGTGATTTTAAATTGTAACTTTCATTCGTCTTCATAAGTTCATTGAGTTTGACCAGATCGGTCAACCGAATTTAGTCGAGTCGGACCAAACCGAACCAAACCGAGCCGAATGAAATCGGTCAGCGACTTGATCGGCTCGACTAAAGCTAATGATTTAGGCAAACCGCCATTTATTGGTTTGACTTCGAGTTGATTTTAGATGGCCGACATCTGACCATTGGTCACCCCTCAAAATAATACTACTTCATAAGCAATTTCTAGAATAAATAACTTTTAGACTAAAGCATACGCTATTTTTATGTAAGACGTGCACCCCTCAAAATAATACTACTTCATAAGCGATTTCTAGAATAAATAACTTTTAGACTAAAGCATACGCTACTTTTATGTAAGACGTGTTGTATTATGTATACCACACTAATTATGCTAATTGGTAATACATCTAATTAGTGGTCAAGAAGAAACAAGACCAAGTAAATTTATTTATAGCAACGAAATTTCATATTTTAAAAGAGGACGTGCAACTGTTTAATTCAAACTCTTATAACAGCGGACATATACGCCAACTAAATTATCCTCAGTGAATCGCACTTGGAACATTTAGAGTTTTGAAATTTGTGTCAACATTATCTACCATTTAGACTACTAAACGTTGACACGTTCTCACATTTGTATTTTTTTTAAACCAAGCGAAACTAATTTCATTCATAAGTGATAAAATCACAATAACACATTCTCACACTTGTACTTGAAGACATTATGAACTTAATTTGGTGGTAGCGGTTCATAATGGATTTCAAAGATAACTTGTAACCAGTTCAACAAAAAAAAAAAAAAGGATAACTTGTGACTATATTTCTTTAACAAAACTTGTAACTATATCAAAGCAAATTGCTGCTGAAGCAAACGTCTAGGCTTTTTAAGGCAGCTATTGATCTTGACGACAGGATAACTTTTTACCAAAGCGGGGCGAAGGGACCAAGGTCATCGTTTGAATACAAATTTTTTGTGGGTCCCATTAACAAACCATCAAAAAGTCGAATATTGTCTGACAAAAGGTAGTCCTAGCCTCCTAGGTATAGGGGAGAACTAGTAGATAACTTCTTTGTGGGATGGAAAAAGACAAAGTAGAAAAGATATTTGGCGAGAAAGACCTACGCAATGTAACCAACTTACACAATTTTTTTTTTAAGACAACTTACATTTTTGCTGCTACTTCCCTTGAAAATTTCTTGAACATCACAAAGGTTATTAAAACGTTTATTAATAGACTAGACATTTCTAAATTTAGATTTTCATTTGACATAACAAAATTCCTTGTGTAAAACGGCGAAAATTTTCAGTTTTATAGACGTTTTTTTTGTTAAGGACATTTTTTATAGACGTTATAGTTGATGCATATGAAAAATGTCTTCAAACATAAATTATAACTAGACAAAATGATGTGATTTGCCATTAATATTATTGAAAATAGAATACAGTAGAAGTTGTAAATAATTTCATATCAAAAAATTCATTTATCGATAAATTTAGATGGTGTTTTTTTTTTCGAATGGTTATGATTGGTCTAGTTATATTATTAAAATGAATCCAAAACAACAATTCAAATAAGTCAGAAAAAAAATAAACACTACCGTCTACCGCAACGACAATAACAAGAATTTGGAGGGGAGAAGTAATAGTTTCACTAACCCTAACATTTCAACCAGTTTCATCGCTGCACAGTGAAATGAGAAGCTTTGAGTTAGGATTTTCTACTACGTGAAAGAATGAATTTGTATGAATATGATCGGGAGGGGTGATCCAATGACTATCGTAGCCTTTCTAATTAACGAGCGACCAGGATGAAGCCCCTTGGTGTGTAGCGCATGAACTGAAAACATGACGCGACAATTTCAACCCAAAAACAACAATCTCGCATTGTTTCAAGAAATGTGTTCCTAATTATGCTCCCCATAATGTTTCATATTCCATTTTACACCATATTCACTCTGTGTTTGAGTTCAGATGTTTGTAATACGTGCACATTTAACCACTTTCTTTTTTTGATGGCACTGGTTACTACAAAAAAGAAACTAATTTACAACTTCATCAATGGAATTGACAAAGTCTAAAGCTGAAAATTAAATTGCTACAAGGCATTGCCTAGCTTTCCTATCAAAATTGGCACTATTGTAAACTAACAAAACAATATATAGGTACCTAATATAAATTTCAACAAAAAAAATACCTAATATAAGACTTGGCCCCACTTTGGTGAGGTGAACACCTTGATTTGGTGGCACGCAAATCGTATGCAGCACTTTCTTGGTGCAGAAGAATTCTCTCTCTCTCTCTCTCTCTAAACTGTAGTGTGTCACAATCACTAACTATATGATAGAAGGTGAAACTCTGAAGGTCGGTTAAGAAGAAGTGAGCGTAATAAAGAATAATGTTAGTTAATAGTCCATTTCTCACAGAAAACTAAGCTTTCTCTCTCTAAAACTATTCTCTTCTTCTTACTGAAATTCACACTTTGAGTTCCTTCACTCTCCAAAGATGAAAGAACTTCAGGATTTGCCCGATGATGATGCTGATCGTGTGGAATTACAAGAACAGGTAAATCAATCATTCATTCTCTATTAGAAATGTTTTTAACCGCTTTGAGACATTTCTAATCTTCTTCTTTAGTCAAATTGTTGTTTGAGTTGTGTGAAGTTAGCCTTCTCATCTAATTTCTGTTAGTTTTTTTAATCAATGAAACTAGTCTACTTCTTCCAAAAAAAAGAAATGTTTTTAACTATATTAATTTCTACTAAGTTCAATCGATTCTCTGCTTTTTAAAACCATATTGGAGTGTATTTTGATTCTTAGCGCCGCACGACACGTTAGGATTTGATAAAGGTCGTGACAATTGGTATCAGAGCCTGAAAGTGTACAGGACAAATTATTGCACTCTGATACCCATTTGACAATTGGTATCAAAGCCTAGATGAAAGGCTAAATATATATTACACTCTGATACCCATTTAATTTTCAGCATTTGACAAAGTCTAAAGCTGAAAATTAAATTGCTACAAGGCATTGCCTAGCTTTCCTATCGAAATTTTATATTTTAAAAGAGGACGTGCCAACTGTTTAATTCAAACTCTTATAAAAGCGGACATATACGCCAACTAAATTATCCTCAGTGAATCGCACTTGGAACATTAAGAGTTTTGAAATTTATGTCAACATTATCTACCTCTTAGACTACCAAACGTCGACACATTCTCACACTTATATTTTTTTTTTCTGAAACCAAGCGAAACTAAATTCGTTTATAAGTGATAAAATCATAATAACACATTCTCACACTTGTATTTGAAGACATTATGAACTTAATTTGGTGGTAGGGTTCATAATGGATTTCAAAGATAACTTGTAACCAGTTCAACAACAAAAAAAAAGATAACGTGTAACTATATCTCTTTAACAAAACTTGTAACTATATCAAAGCAAATTGCTGCTAAAGGAAACGTCCAGCCTTTTTAAGGCAGTTATTGATCTTGACGACAGGATAACTTTTTACCAAAGTGGGGCGAAGGGACCAAGGTCATCGTTTGAATACAAATTTTTGTGGGTCTCATTAACAAACCATCAAAAAGTCGAATATTGTCTGCAAAAGGTAGTCCTAGCCTCCTAGGTATAGGGGAGAACTAGTAGATAACTTCTTTGTAGGATGGAAAAAGACAAAGTAGAAAAGATATTTGGCGAGAAAGACCTATGCAATGTAACCAACTTACACAATTTTTTTTATTTTTATTTTAAGACAACTTACATTTTTGTTGCTACTCCCCTTGAAAATTTCTTGAACATCGCAAAGGTTATTAAAACGTTTATTAATAGACTAGACATTTCTAAATTAAACTTGATGAATTTAGATTTTCATTTGATATAACAAAATTCCTTGTGTACAACGGCAAAAAATTTCAGTTTTATAGACGTTTTTTTTTTGTTAAGGACAATTTTTATAGACGTTATAGTTAATGCATATGAAAAATGTCTTCAAACATAAGTTATAACTAGACAAAATGATGTGATTTGCCATTAATATTATTGATAAATTTCATATCAAAAAATTCATTTATCGATAAATTGGCCTAGTTATATTATTAAAATTGGCACTATTGTAAACTAACAAAACAATATATAGGTACCTAATATAGCTTTCATATCAAAATTGGCACTATTGTAAACTAACAAAACAATATATAGGTACCTAATATAAATTTCAACAAAAAATACCTAATATAAGACTTGGCCCCACTTTGGTGAGGTGAACACCTTGATTTGGTGGCACGCAAATCGTATGCAGCACTTTCTTGGTGCAGAAGAATTCTCTCTCTCTCTCTCTCTAAACTGTGGTGTGTCACAATCACTAACTATATGATAGAAGGTGAAACTCTGAAGGTCGGTTAAGAAGAAGTGGGCGTAATAAAGAATAATGTTAGTTAATTGTCCATTTCTCACAGAAAACTAAGCTTTCTCTCTCTAAAACTATTCTCTTCTTCTTACTGAAATTCACACTTTGAGTTGTTTCACTCTCCGAAGATGAAAGAACTTCAAGATTTGGCCGATGATGATGCTGATCGTGTGGAATCACAAGAACAGGTAAATCAATCGTTCATTCTCTATTAGAAATGTTTTTAACTGCTTTGAGACATTTCTAATCTTCTTCTTTAGTCAAATTGTTGTTTGAGTTGTGTGAAGTTAGTCTTCTCATCTAATTTCTGTTAGTTTTTTTAATCAATGAAACTATTCTACTTCTTCCAAAAAAAAGAAATGTTTTTAACTATATTAATTTCTACTAAGTTCAATCGATTCTCTGCTTTTCAAAACCATATTGGAGTGTATTTTGATTCTTAGCGCCGCACGACACGTTAGGATTTGATAAAGGTCGCGACAGTTGGTATCAGAGCCTGAAAGTGTACAAGACAAATTATTACACTCTGATACCCATTTGACAATTGGTATCAGAGCCTAGATGAAAGGCTAAAGATATATTACACTCTGATACCCATTTGACAATTGGTATCAGAGCGTGAGCAACATGATGAAGATGTACAGGCTACAAGGTATTATGCTTTGGTCCCATTTAACAATTGATATCAAGGCTAATGTGTATGTTGCTCTGATCCTAGTGATGGATGGAGTTAGAGCTTGATAGCTTACGAGATATGTTCCAAGAGCCTAGTGATGGATGGAGTTAGAGCTCGATAGCTTACGAGATATATTCCAAGAGCCTAGTGATAGTGGCAAATGATGTGTTTCTCTAGCTTGAGAGGACAAGCAAAGAGATATGCCAAAGAACATGTGGTATGTTTGGAAACATACTTCTAGAGCCTGGAGGGCAGGTTCAAAGGGACGGTTCTCCGATCCCATGATGGTTGTTTCTATAAATTTGCCCTAATTTGAGTTTCAAGGGCTTTGATTTCTAATTGTATTGCATTGAAAGGCTAGAATTCTATTGAAATGAGATTGTTTTTTAGTGTGTAAAACTTTACGCAAAACAATTAACGTTCTTTTCGTCAAATTCAATCATAAGTATCTTTGCCATTATTCTTCACATTTGTGATCAAAAGATTCTCCCATAAAAAAATCCTCATTTGCCCAACACAAGAAGCTTTGGTTAGATTTCAACATACTACTAAAGATTCTAATCTAATATGAAGCCATGAAGACGAGGGAGTTCTTTGGTTAGGGTCATCGGCCTAGAGATCTGCACACTCATTATTTGTATCTTATTTTCTCCTTTTGGCCATTTTTAATGAGATCTTTCCTATTCTCCCAGATACTACTTTCTGATACCATGTTGATACTTGAAGTACTAAAAACTATTTTATTTTAGTTGATCTGGACGAAAGATAATACTGCATGGTGAATTAATTTGTGATGTAGTATAATATGTTGAAAGCTTAACGTCGTGATAGAGCAAATGAAAATAAGGAATTTATGCATTATATATGCTTTAATGATGCCAATACCATAGCCCTTAAGAAAAAGATTAAAAACATAAATAAGTTATTCCAGTATCCTCGATTAATGTTGGTACCTTAGTAGATAGTGCTTTTGTAACTCCTTATATTGAATATGGCTCTAGCATCATAGATATTCTGTTTCTATATGTGTACCCATTAACTTGGTAATAGCTGACACAAAGAATATAGCTGACACATAAATACTTGATTAATTATTTTTGTCTCCTCTAATATAAAGTTAGATTATGTTAATAACTTTTAATAGAGATTCCGCTATATAGTATCCCTCCCTCATGGAATCATGAATCTAAATTATTTTGGATACAGTAACATTTTTTGATACTTTTGATTCCATATATTTAGGTATATGTTTGGTTGATTATTATGGATGTTTAACAAAATTTGGATTGAATTTCAAAAATGTCATTGTTTTATACATATATTTGAAATTCTTTATTTGATTATCATGAATTGACATTTGTTATACATGAAATATATTGATATATGTTGATACATATTGATAATCATTGTACATAAGGTTAGGCTATTAATTTAATCTTGTATCAAAATATTTTTATTTTTATTTTGACAAGAACTTAGATGGTTATTGCACTGATTATGACGTTGAACTGACATGTCACCAAAGTGACCCCTGTTTGTAGCATCAAACATGAGATGACCCATGAAGAGGTCGTTTCGATGATATTTGAAGCTATCGACTACAGTTCAACCGTTGGTAGCTTCACAGGTGGGAGGGTTCGTGTATTTACAATAAAGAAGGCCAGGGTCATTTGATGGGTAAACATTTGATATCTAATATAGCACTGAATTGATACAAAGTATCTGTATCTTGGGGCTAGACAAAAAGTTTAGAAAGACACAGTTGGTGCAATTGAACTATGGATATATGTTGATACATATTGATAATCATTGTACATAAGGTTAGGCTATTAATTTAATCTTGTATCAAAATATTATTAATTTAATCTTGTATCAAAATATTATGGATATTGATAATCATTGTACATAAGGTTAGGCTATTAATTTAATCTTGTATCAAAATATTATTATTTTATTTTGACAAGAACTTAGATGGTTATTGCACTGATTATGACATTGAACTGACATGTCACCAAAGTGACCCCTATTTGGGTAAAATGTCATAGTTGATGCAGATAAACATGTCTTAGCCCATGTGAAGTGATCGACCTAAAGGAAGGTCACTTTTACCGGTCTAAGGGAAGCCTTAAATTGCCTTATGACGAGGGTATGTGGTATACTTCGTTGTCATGCGAATATTATGTCGGTCCAAAGGAAGGCATAATATTTGGTAGATCTTGTACCAATATCCGAGAGTATCACTAGTATGTTACTATCTCTGTCCAAAAACTAGGTAGTAATGTTACACTTGATATCTTGAAATGGGTCCACAAATTGCAACTTTTGTTGTTTTCAATTGTTGTTAATTTTTGTCTGATGTAATTTGAACTCTAATTGAGCATATATGTATTTTGTTATTCTTTATTTTATAGTAGCTGCAGTATCTGCAAACATGAACAACATTCCTGTGCTTAATGGCACAAATTTCAAGAAATGGAAAAAACACGTGATGATTGTGCTTGGTTGTATGGATCTAGATGTTGCTATCAGGGCTGACCGCCCAGCACCTCTGACAAACTTAAGTAACTCTGAACAGAGGGCCGCTTTTGAAAAATGGGAAAGGTCTGACCGTATGAGCTTAATGATCATGCAAAACTCAATTTCAGACTCCATAAGTAGTGGCTTGATTGAGACGAGTGCTAAGGAGTTCCTTAAGAAACTTTCTGATTGCTTCACAGCGAGTGAGAAGGTGGAGATAAGCACTGCATTAACAAAGCTTGTCACCATGCGGTACAAAGGAAAGGGGAACATAAGAGAGTACATTATGGAGAAGTCTAATCTGGTTTCCAAACTCAGGGAACTCAGATTGGAACTATCAGATGACATCCTTGTTCATTTGATCCTCATTTCACTTCCTGCTCAATATAACACACTGAAGATCTCTTACAATACTCAGAAGGATAAATGGAGTTTGAATGAGCTCATAGCACAGTGTGTTCAGGAAGAAGAGAGGATCAATCCGGAGATGTCTGAAAGTGCTCACTTAGCCTCGACCTCAGGAGTCAAGAAGTTTGCTAAGCGAAACAAAGCTAAAGGTAAAGCAACTGCAGTGGGTGGAACATCACAGACTAAAGGAAAAAAAATACAGGTCTCAGGACCTTCCTGTTTCTTTTGTAAAAAGACTGGTCATGTGAAGAAGGATTGTTCCAAATTCGCCGCTTGGCGTGCTAAGAAGGGTATATTTCTGAACTTTGTTTGTTCTGAAGTTAATTTAGCTATTTTACCAAGTGACACATGGTGGATAGAGACAGGAGCTACTACTCACATTAGTGTCACTATGCAGGATTGTCTCCACTACCGAACGCCGTCTGATGCTGAAAGATACATCTTCGTGGGCGATGGAACTATGGTTAAAGTGGAAGCTATTGGTGTTTTTAGAATTCAGTTATGTACTGGTTTTTATCTGTATTTAGAAAATACTTTTGTTGTACCGTCATTTAGACGGAACTTAATTTCCGTTTCTTGTCTAGACAAATCTGGCTTTACTTGTTCATTTGGAAATGGATTATTTAGTATTTCTCTAAAGTCTGATATTGTTGGTACTGATAACTTATTTGATAAATTGTATCTATTAAACACCATAAAGTCTAATTGTGATGAAAATTTACATATTAGCACTTTGGGTACAAAGCGGAGATTAGCTAATGAGAATTCCAGCATATTATGGTACAAACGATTAGGTCACATCTCTCAGGAGAGAATCAAGAGACTTGTGTCTGAAGGAATTCTTGACTCCCTTAACGATTCTGAATATAAAATTTGCATAGAATGTGTTAAGGGCAAACAAACAAACGAGGTAAAGGCGCATATAGAGCTACTCAACCGCTGGGACTGATACATACAGAGATATATGTGGTCCATTTCCTAAGGCATCATGGAATGGACAACGTTATTTTATTAGTTTCATCGATGATTACTCGCGCTATGGATACCTTTACCTTATCCAGCAGAAATCAGAATCACTGGACAAGTTTCAAATCTTCAAAGCTGAAGTTGAAAACCAACTCGGCAAGAAGATTAAAGCTGTCAAATCTGACCGTGGAGGTGAATACTACGGCAGATACGACAGTTCAGGAGAACAACGTCCAGGACCATTCGCCCAATATTTGAGTGAGTGTGGTATAGTCCCTCAATACACCATGCCGGGAACTCCAAGTCAAAATGGTGTAGCTGAGAGAGGAAATCGTACCCTCAAAGACATGGTACGAAGCATGATTAGTCATTCTTCTTTACCAGAGTCACTATGGGGCGATGCCCTAAAAACTGCAGTTAATATATTGAATAGAGTACCAAGTAAAGCAATAACTAAAACCCCTTACGAGTTATGGACAGGCAAGAAACCTAATATTAGGCACTTGCATGTATGGGGTTGTCCAGCTGAGGCTAGGCCTTACAAGCGTAACGAAAGGAAACTGGACTCGAGAACAATTAGTTGTTATTTTGTTGGTTACTCTGAAAGATCGAGGGGTTATAAATTTTATGATCCCTCAAACAAGGCATTCTTCGAAACAAAGAACGCTAAGTTCATTGAGGATGTTGATTACAATGGGAGTAGTCAAAATAAAGGAATTGTATTTGAGGAGGAGTATGCAAATACTTCTCCTATAGTCACTACTGACAATGATCAAGTCATAGTACCTCTCATTGTTCAGCCCGTGAATCAAGGTATTTCATCAAATACAATCATACCGACTAATCCTGTAGTAGATGAGGAACCCTTCCCTATACAAGCTGGACAAGCACCTTTGGAAACAGAGGAAGTAACTGTGGAAGTCCCAAATCAACAACTTCAAGTTGAGGAGCCACTTAGAAGATCCACTCGAGAAAGAAAAAAGGCAATTTCTGATGATAACATTGTCTATCTTAATGAGCACGAATATTACTTAGGATTGGAAAACGATCAAACTTCTCTTAATGAGGTCAAAACGAGCTCAAATTGTGAAAAGTGGATTGAGGCCAGAAGGAAGAGTTAAAGTCTATTGTTGACAACGATGTTTGGGATCTTGTCGAGTTACCTAAAGGGGCGAGGCCAATTGGTTGCAAATGGATTTTTTAAACCAAAAGGGACTCAAAAGGTAACGTAGAAAGATACAAAGCACGTCTTGTCACTAAAGGCTTTACACAGAAGGAAGGAATAGACTTCAAAGAGACATTCTCGCCAGTCTCTACGAAGGATTCTCTAAGGATTATCATGGCTCTGGTAGCTCATTATGATTTGGAGCTTCACCAAATGGACGTAAAAACAACTTTTCTTAATGGAAACATGGAAGAAACCATATATATAATACAACCTGATAGTTTTGAGTCGAGTAGCTCAAAACAACTTGTATGTAAGTTAAAGAAGTCCATTTATGGCTTAAAGCAGGCGTCCCGTCAATGGTACCGGAAATTTGATGAGGTTATTACCTCCTTTGGCTTTAAGGAAAATATCATTGATCAGTGCATATATCTCAAGATGAGTGGGCGCAAATTCATTATCCTGGTGTTGTATGTAGATGATATTCTACTAGCAAGCAGTGATATAGGCATGTTGGATGAAACTAAGGTATTTCTTTCAAATAATTTTGAAATGAAATACCTTGGAAATGCTTCATTTGTTTTGGGTATTCAGATAGACCGAGATCGCTCAAAAGGCATCCTCAGTCTTTCTCAAAAGGCTTATATCGACAAAGTTCTCCAACGCTTTGGCATGGAAAAGTGTTCACCAGGAGACACACCTGTGGCAAAAGGTGATAAATTTAGTTTGCTCTAATGTCCAAAATTGAACCTTGAGAAGAAGGAAATGGAGATGATCCCATACTCGTCTGCAGTTGGGAGTCTTATGTATGCACAGGTCTGTACACGTCCAGATCTGGCCTTTATTGTAGGAATGTTGGGCAGATATCTGAGTAACCCAGGTCTAGATCATTGGAAGGCCGTAAAGCGGGTTATGAGATATTTACAGAGGACGAAGGATTACAAGCTCACCTTCAGGAGAAACGATCACCTAGAGATCGTAGGATACTCCGATTCAGATTTTGCTGGATGTATTGATAGTAGAAAATCAACATCTGGATACATTTACATGATGGCTGGAGGAGCTATTTCTTGGAAAAGCGTTAAGCAAACTCTTATAGCCTCTTCAACCATGGAAGCAGAGTTCATAGCTTGCTTTGAAGCATCTAACCATGCTATATGGCTTCGAAATTTTGTCTCTAACTTGAAATTGGTCGATAATATTGAACGACCAATGAAGATTTATTGTGACAATAAGGCAGCCGAGTTGTACTCAAAGAACAACAGAAGTTCTTCGAAGTCTAAGTACATCGACATAAAGTATCTTGCGGTAAAAGATCGAGTTCAGAATGGTTTAGTGTGCATTGAGCACATTGACACAAACTCCAATGTAGCTGACCCGTTCACTAAAGGTTTACCGCCTAAAGTGTTTTGTGAACATGTAGTCCGTATGGGGATTCTAGGACCCCTTGATATTATTGATAAGTGGGAGTTTATTTGGTCATTTTATTGGATCCTTCAGTTTATGTTCTTTGAACATAACTGTATTTGGTATTAATCTTGTACAAGTTTTGAGTTTTAATAAAAGTATATATTTCATCTCAATATTCTGAACTTCAGTACTACAACTTTCTATTGAGGAATCATTTGGAGAAAGTTGGACTCTATGGAGTCGCTGGATTAGTTGGAAATAAGCATGTATAGATCACATAACATGTAATTTCCAAGCTACACATCCACACTTGATCTATGTTGTTAATTACGTTAGTAATGTGACCATTAAAGGTCTAGTCATGAACAAATGCGACGAACGTCGTTTTGATCCTTCGCTGATGTGATTAATGAACCAGATTGGGCGTGATATTTCTAAGCTCAGAAATAGCCTTTTATGCGCGCACTAAAGTTTTTCGTATTATATAATTCAGAATCATATAAAGTCCAAGTGGGAGATTGTTAGTATTTTTCAATACTAATGATTATGTGGACTTAATATGAGGTTTATAATATATAATATGTTGGCTATTTCGATTGAGGGTCCTTAGTGGTCTAATTAATAATTATGTGGACCTATTTAATATCAGTTATATTGTGTGGGGGGGATATAATAGATATGCATTGTGTAGAGCCCTTGAGTATTATTACTAAAGAATGATGGGCTCTTTAGTAATAATTTGGGTAACTTCCAATAACTGGTTGGGAGTTCCGATCCATAAATGGGAAAATCCCTGATCCAGAGAGACATCACTCTGATTTTGTTCTCTTCCCATTAAGTCAAAATTACTACAGAGATCTCTCTAGGTTTAGAAGATTTTGCTTCATCATCATCATCATGGCTTCTAATGATTCGGGTAAGTAACTCATTTAAATTTCATCTCTTTATTCATCAAATATGACTCCTGGAATGTTTTTCATTGTTTAGAATTGATAACATGTTTGATGCTTGTCTATAATGATGAAAAATCCCAACAACGAATACCCTACTTCGTATGAACTTGAAATTTCTATCTGGAAGCGACATGAACTAATTTCAGCATGTTTTTCGTTTGATTTTTATGAAATATAGATCTGAAAAACAGAGCCAAATGCAGTTCGTGGAAAGAGAAGATATGGAAGACGAAGAAGACTTGGCTGTTGATAAACGTAAATATCTATACCTATTTCAAAGTTTCTCTCTGAATTTTATTTATTGAGTTGGATTTTCTGCAAATTCTGATATAGTAGTTTTTTTGCGTTTTCAAGATTATGTCCGATTTAAGCATTTCTTTCTTCAGTGTTAGCCCTTGTTCTTATTATGCAGTTAGATGCTAATAAAATAGATCTGAATTGATTGATTCGAAATTTTTTTTAGTATGAGCGCTGATTCAGTTAGTTTTTCAATTCAAGTAGGATTTCCATGTGTTAGGTCTAATACTAATCCATGAGAATTTTTTTGTTTTGGAGATTATGTCCGATTGAAACATTTATTTCTTCAGTTTTAGTTTCGTTTTGTTACAGTTAGATGCTCGCTCCTAACCTAGATCTTAATTGATTGATTCGAATTTTTTTTTTAGTATGAGCATTGATTCAGTTTTTCAATTCAAGTTCGTCGTCTGTTTTGCTTATACAAGTAGGATTCGATCAAGCTCTTAATTTCTGCAATTTTTGCAGTAATCACTCGGGGAATGGTTGTCGGAGACATTAAGAAGCTTGAAGATGAAGGAATCTATACATGTGATGGATTGATTATTCACACGAAGAAAGTAACACTCTCGTTAATATGAATCTCTGGTTTTTTGGCGGTTCTAGTTTCCTCCATGTTTTTGGTTGTTGCCTTTAACTAGTTTCTTATTGGGAAATTTCTATTTCAGCTCTGTCTCAGTAGTTCTTATCTTCCTGAGAATTTTGGTTACATCACTGGGAGCGATGAAATGCTACGAGTAAGTTCAGAACACCTCTCTCTATATATATATATATATATATCTATTATATAAAACAGAAGGGAAAACGATGACTGGGACAAACATCCTTATTTAATTATGTATATTGTCTAGAAGCCCTTCTCAAAATTTCAAATATAGTCCTTCGTAGAGATAAAGTTACCTATTTAAAAAATAACAATCATTTCCTTCTTAGAAATAAAAATTCTAATTTAACAAGAAAAGAAACAAAATAATTTTCAAGGGTTAAAAAAAGAAATTAAAATCTCTCTCTCTCTCAAAAAAAGAATAACTAATTTAAGAGAAAAGAAACAAAAAAAATAATACAAAAAGCCCTTCTCAAAATTTAAATGACTGGGACAAACATCTTTTTTTAATAAAGGATATTGTCTAAAAGCCCTTCTCAAAATTTATAATATAGTCCTCCGTAGAAATAAAGTTACCTATTTAAAAAACAATAATCGTTTCCTTCTTAGAAATAAAATAACGAATTTAAGAAAAAATGTAACAAATAAATTTCAAGGGTTAAAAAAAGAAATTAAAATCTATCTCTCTCTCAATAAAATAATAACTAATTTAAGAAAAAAAGAAACAAAAAAATAATAACTAATAAAAATATCTTTATCTCAAAAAAATATAACAATAAATTTCGTAACATTTGATTGATACAAGTGTCCGTGCCCTAGGGCACGGGATATACCCTAGTCTATTATATAAAACGCAATGGTCTTTTTTGAGAAGGACCGTAGGATTTATCTCTAGATATTCATGATCGTCCGATTTATTTCTAATCTAATGGCTGATTTTAAATTTTAGATAAATAACCACCCACCCACTATTCTCTCTCTCCCACGTTTTTATTCAGAACTCTCCCTTAAACATCCTATAATCTCTCCCCATGTTCAGAAAATTAGTTACAAACCACCCAATAAATTCTCTTCCTTCCCACTTCCTACTTATTTTCACACTCTTCTTCCCACTTCCTACTTATTTTCACACGCTCCACAAATTATGCCGTGGCGGAGGCACGGTTATACCCTAATATATATACGAGGTAATTTCTGAAAAGGTCAAAATAATATTGAAAATGAGTAGAAAACCACAAAACATTTGAAAACTATTATTCAGGTAAAAAAGTGTGCAAATAATAAAATACCCCTTTTTGTCATTTTGTGTAACTAAATTCTTCTATTTTTTTAAACTTTAAATCGATATAACTTTTGTTTGAGATGTCGGATTTCTATAAAAATTATATATTTAGAAATGATTTTTCATTAGCTTTCTAACAAGATCCACTTTCAATACTTTTTTTTTAAAAAAAAAATCCAGAAAAAACGGCATTTTTTTCCTTTACGTTTTTCTGCAAACGTGTTTGGAAGAATCTGTTATGGAAACGTGTTTGCAAAAATCTGTTATGCAAACGTGTTTGCAACAATCTGTTATGCAAACGTGTTTGCAACAATCTGTTCTGTAAACGTGTTTGCAACAATCTGTTCTGCAAACGTGTTTGCAACAATCTGATCTGCAAACATGTGTTTGCATAATGTAAACTTACATCAAACACCTTCTCTAATAGGAAATTCATCAAACACCTTCTGTCCACCTTGAATAAACTTA
>BEHA01000248.1:147688-178658 GCA_002897215.1 Eschscholzia californica subsp. californica
TTGGTAAACCATGTTATTTTTGAAAGTCAAACAACAATTAATGATGTTCCCTTAATAAGTTTGGTTTTCAAAATAGGTCATTCATTTTGGGACTGAGGGAGTATAAGATAATCTCCAATTTTAGAAACTCCCAATTTTAGAAACTCAAAATCTTCTCCAATACATTCCACGTGTGCCCTAATATCTTAACACGTGAAGCCGCTTTGCCTGTCTTGGGTTAATAGTTTTTATCTTTCAACATTTAATCCTTATGAATATAATTGATGTGGAGATAGAGAGGAGAGAGGAGAGAGGAAAGAGGAGAGAGGAGATAGAGAGATAATTTTTCACCTGAAAAAACATTTGACATCGGCGAGGAGAGAGGAGATAGAGAGATAATTTTTCACCTGAAAGAGAAAACTAGATCTTTTTTAGTTTGTATTATCTTATAGATCTATAATAAGAAAATCTGAAGTAGACAGAGCAGAAAATGGAGACTCCATTAACTACATCGGGTGGTTTCGTCACGGCATAAAGATGGTTTTGTACAAGATTCAAAGACGGATTTGATGAGAGTTTCTCACTCTAAAAACAAATTTAAGGACGGTTTTTGATGTTTTTGATGTTTTTGATGTTTTCGTAGTTGATCTATACATGGTTGTGATTCGTGGAGATGAGAAGATGGATTTGGGATATGGTTCATACATGAACAACAACAAAGATCTGGATTACAAGAATTAAATCAAACGACGGGAATTGACTAAGTTATCTCTTCATCAGATTGCTATTAATACTAGTATCATCATAGTACTACTTCTAATTTTCAATTTTATTTGTATTATGAATTCTATTTTGTCGACCTTTGGGGTCTTTAATTCTCGATCTATAGGATCTTTTTGTCGACCTTTAGGGTCTTTAATTCTCGATCTATAGAATCTTTGTGTTTGTGTCTAGTCAATTCCCTTCCCTTCAAGAGGCACTTTACATTTGAAGGTATGTAACTCCCATGTAGTTCTCAAAGGAATAACATTATCATCCTTCTAACATTGTGATTGTATCACTTATGAATGAAATATGGTTTTTGTATAATTGCTTGCATTCTTATGGGATTGGAATATGGAAGTTCAGCTTTTTTGCATCCATCTAAGCTAAACCACCGACCAGACAATATAAGGCTCACTACTTTCATTTAACTTTGCTTTAAACACATTGTGCCGAATTATAAAAATCTCACAAAGAAAGAGTTCTACAAAAAGACTATTGGATTTTGAATGTGAAACTATCTTCCCTTAACGCCAATGTCGTGGGAAACTCCTACAAAATTTCCAAGGGCAAGTGCAGCAACAAGTGTGAAGTCTTCAGACAAATAGACAAGGTTCTTAGAAATAGAACTCTTTGACATATACATTGGGGAAACGACCCGAGCTTGATTTCCTCCTCCTTCCTGCGCTTTCGCCTGATTCGCCAAAAACTCAAGAACAACACAAGTCCTAAACAACAGAAACAATGAATGATTATTACAATATCATATTTCAGTGGTAGGGTAATGTTAAAGTTACAGAAGTTTTGAAGGAATAACTATCAAAAATTCTATTTCTCCTTCCATTTTGGTCCCTCCCCCAGCCAAGGGCGACCCTGGCCCAAAGCCACCAAAGCGGTGGCCTTGGGCCCCCAATTTTGAAGGGCCTCCCGTTAAATTTTATCAGTTGTTTACTTATTTCTTTACATCAATTAGCACAAAAGAGATCTTAGTGGATTGGTCCACACAGTTGGACTCGTCCCAAGTGACTCAGGTTTGAGTCCCCACAAGTGCATTTTTCTTTAGTCTTTTTGTATAAAGCATTACAAGGAACTGTTAGGGGCCCCAAATTCTCTCCAATTGCTCCACACTCAAGTGATATGTTGCCACATCGGCAGAGGGTTGGGGAGGGACCAAAATGGAGGGATGAATAGAACTTCTTTCTAAAAATTCTATTTATCCCTCCATTTTGGTCCCTCCCCTAGCCCTCCGCTGATGTGGCGACATATTACTGGAATATATTTCTAACCATTCTCTCTCCAATTGCTCCACACTCAAGTGATATGTTGCCCATAACGTTTCCATTGTGTGTGAGAGAGAGAGAGAGAGAGATGAAACCCATTAGGATGATTCACCATTAATGGAGTACAAGGTGTTCCAAATTGACCAGCCATAAAGAAATAGAGGAACTAATAAACTCAGAGCAGAGCACATTTGTTGAAGTCCGGAAATAGTGCTTTGTGTGAGGGAATTTTTTGATATGATGACAGCTGACTTCAATGAGAAGGAAGATCCAGTTTGCATTTGTTTGATCTTCTTCATCATTTGATGGGTTTTATTTTTGGTGAAGTTTTTAAAGAGATCGGATTGGAAAAATGATTAGATGAGAGAGAGAAGTGTGACTTTTTGCAGACGAGATTAATTGTTTGAATCAATTGAATCTGGGTTGTTCATTTTTTATGGCCCAGACTCAGTCAAAATTTCAAATTGGGACGCCACATCATTCCGCAACATTTATTCGTCAAAAATGGGCCTCATCTCGAAACCCTAACAGTAGAGGAGGAAATTATCAAAAGAAAAAGTTATTGAAGAAAGTTAAGTGTTTAAGAAAACTCAAGGCCTAAGGAGGCTATTTATAGTGGAAGAAGAAGATCAAGAGACCTTCTTAAACAAGAGGAAAGCATTAAAGAGAGAGGGAAAAAACACCGCGGTGACGCACCAAGTCATAATGACTGTGCATCAAATCGCGGCTATAGTCTGACCAAGCAAGAGAAGGGAATTAGTGAGACCCGACAAGACTCCTTCGTCCCTCCACTCACAAGACGCCACGTACCACACGCATGGCAATATAGGTACCGTGGGCAGTTACCCAAAAGATCGACGTAGAAAGCGGGTGATCAGAGGATCAAATCTTTGACATCATAAAATCATCCATGATAGCGAAAGTTAATCTTTTGAGGCACGGAACCGAAACGTGTCAAGCGAAAGACGATACGTGGGTATATCGCTCAAGAACCACCACTCGGCCTCTCTGGGTGAACAACCTTGACAAGCAAAACTGCATCAGCGCAGTAACAAGAAACAAGGCTTCGAAATAACCGTGAAACACGGAGCTCACAAATTCAAAAGAACGACCGAGCTTCACGAAACGACTCTTGTCCAGGTATACCCATTATCTTTAGGGTTATTTAAGATATTTAAATATCAAAACTCGGGAGTCACTTTTACTCCTTAGTTTCTCTACTTTCGACTAAGGAGTGGGCGGACTCATGATGATGGAGAAAATGTCGAGAGGTTGACTGACCTCAAGAAGTCAAGAATAGACCAAAAGTCTAACAACTCAACCTGACTTAAGGCAGAAGGACTACTGAACCCGCAATGCTCCGCCACTTGCACCCCTAACTGGGTGGTCGCTCAGGATCAGGTA
The DNA here is from genome assembly GCA_002897215.1 of Eschscholzia californica subsp. californica. Lineage (NCBI taxonomy): Eukaryota > Viridiplantae > Streptophyta > Magnoliopsida > Ranunculales > Papaveraceae > Eschscholzia > Eschscholzia californica. The sequence continues at coordinate 151,114 of BEHA01000248.1, forward strand.
AGAGGTATCAGCCCTTTCGTTTAACAACACGATCAAATCAGCCCTGGAATCTCTAAAGGAATGAGGCGGGTCCACGTAAGCCAGGCGGATGCCTCACGCCTTAAATTGGGGAGACAGAAGCGCGCCGCAAACTTACCCACTCAATCCCCGAATCTCCCTAAAAGATTATAATTGGTTAAAGATCTAAAGTGTTTAAGCAAGCTTGAACTTCAAGAATCTCAAATGAGGAAACATTTCCTTGAAAATCTATCACCTCGGCAGGATATTTATGAAGTATCCTTGAACTTAAGAACTTCTATTTATCGTAGATACGAGATAAACTATAAGGGAAATCTTAACCACGAACAGTGGGAAACTCCCCAAACGGTGGATCACAACCTCCCCGTCTACACAGTCTAATTACAGTCAGTCTAAATCAGCCTATAAAAAGACCCGCTATCGTCTTGCACAGGACACGATCACTACACTGAGCTATCACAACTCGCCCCCAAAAGGTTCAATCAATATTACATCTTTTCCTGCAAAGAGCAACCTGATTGTCTTGAGCGTCAGAACAGTTTTTGAACGCTTTGCAGGTTTTTCTCCAGGTTTACAAGGAACATGAGCAAGAGGAAGGAATATCGATCAACTTAACGAAATATTCAATCATAACATATGTTGTCATGCAACAAGTCCCAATTTCTTGACTGATTAATGGAAAGCCATTTTTCGACATCAGCACTAGCGACACTTGTTGATGTCAAAAATTGGCTTCCCGTTAAGCAGTCCGACAATTTAGACTTGATGCATGATAACGTCTGTTATGAATGGATATTTTGTCTGGATGATTAATACTCCTTCTTTTTCCCTTTCCTTGATCCTTCCTCTTTATAAACCTGGGGTAGGGGGTTGCATAGGGTTTGAAACCCGCTCTAACACTCAAAACAGCCAGATTGCTCTCTGTAGTTAAAAGATTGAGTATTGATGATCCTTGTGGAATGTATTGAATTTACTCAATGTGCTTTGAAGAAGGCGATGTGATGCCCTTTTGTAGGCCGAATTTGACCGACTGTGCTAGACGGTGTAGATGAGGGGGTTGTGATCCACCATTTGAGAATTAAACTTCGTAGATAGGATTCTCTTTTTTGTTTATCTCGTATCTAGGATAAATAGAAGTTCTTATGTTTTAAGATACTTCGTAGATATCCTGCCGAGTTGATTGATCTTCTAAGAAATGCTACCTCCTTTGAGACTCTTGACACCCAAGTTGCTTAAACACTTAGGATCTTTAACTGACTGAGATATTTAAGAAGATTCGAGATTAAGTCGGTAAGCATGTGGTGCGCTTCTGCCTTCCCAGATTAGGGCGTAAGGCATCGCCTTGCTTACGTAGACCCCCCCCCTACTCTTCTAGAGAATCTTGGGGCTGACCAGATTGTGTTTTAGGCGAAACAGGACTGGAGCTCCGTAGCTGATCTTTGTGGACCTCCCAGTTCTAGGCTTAGGTGGCGGATCGTTGCGAGTCCAGCACTTCTGTTACCTTAAGCCGGGTTGACCCGCTGGACTTCTGGTCTATCTTTAACTTATTGACGTTAGTCTACAGTTGAACATTTTGTGCATCGTATGAATAAGTTAGGTTAGAAGCATTAGTATGAATAGGACTGATTAGAATTTTTTCGTGCAGGAGGAGACTTTAGTACCAGACATACTAAATTAGGGAAACAACATTAGTAAGCTTAGGATTATGCTAACAGGATAACAGGGTTTCTTTTTTATGGTTTGAATGAACATATAGTAAGGTAATTTAGTCTTTTATGTTTGGGAGATGCTAGAGTGACTTAGAGGATGACTCAGAGGGTGACATAATGACGTGGAATTCATTAAAAGACAAGGTTTTTCAAAGTTTGACTACGGTGGGGACAGTTTTTGTATTCAAATGGGGAAACATGTCATTCTCTAAGTACCAATTTCTAAGTCACTTTATCATTTTCGTTTATGTTTTTTTACCTTCACAATAATTATGAAAAGTTTAGTGTTATTTCACTTACTATCAATATTATTTAACATTTTTAGTTATTATCCTGTTATTTACATGTTATTTTTGCAAAAAAGTAATTAGCTATTTAAAAATTTAGAAGACCTCGTTTATATTGGTTGAAATTCAAATATAGATGAGTTTGACCATTAAACATATCTGAATGTGACAGTTTATTTACTGGGACATCTTAATTCAACCCTAGACATGCAGGGGCGTGGCTATGTGAGGGCCTGTGGGGGTCACAGGCCCCCACGCCCCACATACCTAAATGAGAAACTCCTCTCACCCACTTCCTCCTCTTGTGTGCCCATTTTTTTTTTAATAAATCTTCTGCCCATTTAACAAACCAAGGAAGTCCTCCCTATACCTACACAACTAAACACAAGCCCATTTGTTACTTCTTCCTAAATCAACCCTTTATCTCACTTGGAAGCCACCATTTCACAAACCCAAAACAACATTTGTCTTTGACTTAGTTAAAGTCTAAGCCCGTAACAAAAAAGAGAGTAGACGATGAACAATTTGAAGGAAACTCTTTGTCAGCAATATGAACTATGACCCAAACAAATGAATGGAGAGAGATATTGTCGAATTAAAGACAGAGATCGCCAGATTAAGGGAAAGAGTGAGTGAAGGAGAAAAAGCGAGTAGAGAGAGATAAAGATATACGGATGAGTTGATTATAAATAAGTTGATTTATAATTTCTTGTGTGTCTATATAACATCCCATTTCATTGTTAACCCTAACCTTCCTAGTATAACTTTTTTTGTATACAAATTTTTTATTTATAGTCACTAAATCGTGTCCCCACAACTAAAATTTTCTGGCTTCGCCACTGAGACATGTCTCTTTTCGACATACTAGTTGTTGAGTTTTGTATTGGAGAACATTCTGAGTTTCTAAAATTAAGAGTTTCTAGAATTGGAGATTATCTTATATGAGACGTAAAGTCTAAATCTTTTACTATAAAAAATCAGCCCCAACCCTAATAAAAATAAATCATGAAACAAAGAAAAGCTTCATCCTTGTTCGGTTCTCGGTACACGCATCAGTTGTTTCGATGTCGGTTTTTGGTAACATGAAGAATGGTTTGAATGAACAATTACATTTCTACAATAAAAACTATAATTATGGACCACTACTCAACTATGAGAAGTCTCTGGTTACAAAGTGGAGCATAGATAATGAAATTAGTCGTCGCAAATCCTTTTGGAAGTCTCCTTTTGTTGATTCTGCACGTGCAGAATGGTCAGTTATAGTCTGTGATGATGATGATGATGATGAGAAAATAAAGCTGAGTAAAAATCATCATTATGCTTACTCATCATTAAATTTGAAATTTGGAGATTGTTTGTTGTTGAATTCAATTTCTAATGAGACAATTCAATTACCTACCCTTTTACCTTGGATTCAAAAATTCCAACCCAATCGACGACATGGTATCCATCTCCATCGTTGTATTTTGACTTCCCCTCCTTCTGCTGCTTCAGGTTCCATGGTTTTTTTATTCCTTTGTGATGCTGATATTGATGATGATTATAATGATGACGAAACTAGTGGTAATAGTTTCAATTCTTATTACTTACTTCTATTTTGTCGACCTGGAGACAAACATTGGAGAACACATGAGGACTTTCCTGCAAAAAAAGGTACTATTAGAACCCTAATTTGTTTTAATAATAACAAGTTATATGTAATTTGTTATGATGATCTTATTGTAGAGGTTGGAAATTTCAATGATGATAGTGAAACCCTACTAGCTATAAGAAAATTTGATTTGTATGGTTGTTGCAAAATCCCTTATGAAACTGGAACTAGGAGTCAGTCAGAGTTTGTAAAATCTAATGATCAGTTGTTTAGGGTTACAAGACGTTATTATCCTGGATCCTTTTACAATGAAATACTCCAAGTGCTTGTCTTTAAGATGGATTTCTCTACAATGACTTGGGAGAAGGTTAAGAGTTTGGGTGATCATGTTCTCTTCGTTAGTGGAAACAACATCACAATGTCTTACTCCGCCGTCGAATTAGGACTTACAAAGGGTTGTGTCTTTTACACAATGCCTCTATATGATAGTAAGAAGACTTTGTTCAAATTTGACCCGGAAGATAATAGTATTATGGTGTCTTCGTCTCGTCTGAATCTACCACCAACGCCGTGTTTATCCCCAGATTGGTTGGTAACTACTAGTACACTCACAAATATTGGGATAATAAGGAGAAGAATAACAACAAATGGACAAGGAAACAACAAAGAGAGAAATACTAAGAATTTCGTTGTTACAACGGGAGGAGAAAATAAGATGAACGGGAAATGCAACGGAAATGAGAGTAAACTTCTAGAGAAAAATCAAGGTGGATTAGAAGGATTGATAAATTACGAATTTCTTTGTGAGGACTTGTTGATGTCGTTAGCTAGTTTTCTTCATCCATTGGACTATATACATTTTCGTGCAATTTGTAAAGCAAATCGATCTGCAATGCCTGCACGTAACTGGAGGATATCTTCTAAGGCAACCAGTTATTTAACCCCATGGCTAGTTTTTTGTAAAGAAGACAAGGCTGTCTACAATTTCATAAACCCGATGCATAATAACGAGAACTATATTATCAACCTTTCTGAATCGCTATTAGGTGTTAACCATTCTGAATTGCTTGTGGGTGCTAAAATTCGATTTTCAAATAGCGGATGGTTATTGATGTCCCAAGGCTGTAAATCCATATTCTTCTTCAATCCCTTCACGAAAAAGATAATTCATTATATAACCCTATCACTAGCTCGTTTTAAGTATTATTCCTTCTCATGTACACCAACTTCTCCAGATTGTTTAGTTTTTGAAATCAATTATGATTGGAATAATAGTGTTTCAATCGCACTTGTGAGAAAGGGAGAGCGTATTTTTTCTAATCTTTACGAAAATACCAAACTACCTAACGGAAAGTATATGGAATTTAAGCCTTGCCGGAGCAATTCAATTTTCTTCCGTGAAGCGGTCTATTGCTTGGATCGAAGTGGAACTTTAGGAGTTTTTGATTTCAAACACGTATTCAACTGGAATGTTCTTGCAACACCTAGCGCTCCATGTTCTTCATTCACTCAGTGTTTCTTGGCGGAATGTGACGAAGAGCTTCTATCAATATTTATAGGGAAAGTCGGGCAATGGGTTCGGATATTTAGACTAGATCACAATAACAATTGGGTTAAAGTTGAAGATTTGGGAGGTTATATGTTGTTCATCAGCAATACCAGTTGTCTATCTGCAGTTGCACCGGTTAGTAGTGGCATGGAGAACAAAGTCTACTTCTCTAGACTCCACAAGGAAAGTATTTTATATTATTCTCTTAATACAAATAGATATCATATTGTCGGAGGCCACCATTCGCTCGAAAACTTTTACGGCACAAAAGAGCTGCTAAATTGTGGTTGGATTGAACCTAACTGGTCACCCAACACAGATGAAGAGCTAATTTGGCGTCACTGTAATTTAAATCTCAAGAGGTGATTTTGGTAGTCGAGGTGGTGGGTGGGTTTGAGTAAATTATATGAAGATGTCTATTTATGTAGTTTGCTTTAATATAACATACTAACACCATCTTGTTTCATTGTTGTTCTTTTAAGTCATGGTCAATTTTTATTACTATTGAATGTGATTACAATTAGTACAAGAAATTGATTGTGTTTATTACAGTTTTTCTTATAAGGCAAGCCTTGCCCTACGCCTAGATGCATAAAAGACAGCTCCAAGGCAGCTTCGAGTGGCCACCTCCCTTTAATTTGCCAAGACGCATTTTCAATTTTTCAGCTCTCTATGAAGCTGCGCAAATTTGATACAAAAGCTATGAACACCGAGTGTAAAGGATTTTCATGGAAAGAATGTAGTGTTTGCGGACTAACTTTGTTAGTCAGAAGGAATAACATGGAAAATGGTATGATAAATTGGAGTTAGATCGTCAAGAACCCTTGCACACAGCAGTTTACCCCTCAATACTAACACCGGAACAATTTTGACGTGTGGAAAAAGAATAGTACTACAAGAATAATGATCGGCTAATGTGATTTTAGTAATTGTAATATCTTACTTTAATGTTTAGACAAAATGATTGATAATTAAACTTTGTCCTAAATTTGTTAATTAACACCAAAAACAAACTGACAAAAAGAATCATTTATGTATAATTGCTTGCATTCTTATGGGATTGGAATATGGAAGTTCAGCTTTTTGCATCCATCTAAGCTAAACCACCGACCAGACAATATAAGGCTCACTACTTTCATTTAACTTAGCTTTAAACACATTGTGCCGAATTATAAAAATCTCACAAAGAAAGAGTTCTACCAAAAAGACTATTGGATTTTGAATGAGAAACTATCTTCCCTTAACGCCAATGTGGTGGGAAACTCCTACAAAATTTCCAAGGGCAAGTGCGGCACTAACGCCAATGTGGTGGGAAACTCCTACAAAATTTCCAAGGGCAAGTGCGGCAACAAGTGTGAAGTCTTCAGACAAATAGACAAGGTTCTTATAAATAGAACTCTTTGACATATACATTGGGGAAACGACCCGAGCTTGATTTCCTCCTCCCTGCGCTTTCGCCTGATTCGCCAAAAGCTCAAGAACAACACAAGTCCTAAACAACAGCAATAATGAATGATTATTACAATATCATATTTCGGTGGTAGGGTAATGCTAAAGTTACAGAAGTTTTGAAGGAATAACTATCAAAAATTCTATTTCTCCCTTCATTTTGGTCCCTCCCCCAGCTAAGGGCGGCCCTGGCCCAAAGCCACCAAAGCGGTGGCCTTAGGCCCCCAATTTTGAAGGGCCTCCCGTTAATTTTATAAGTTGTTTACTTATTTCCTTATATCAATTAGCACAAAAGAGATCTTAGTGGATTGGTCCACACACTTGGACTCGTCCCAACTGACTCAGGTTTGAGTCCCCACAAGTGTATTTTCTTTAGTCTTTTTGTATAAAGCATTACAAGGAACTATTAGGGGCCCCAAATTGTCTCTCCAATTGCTCCACACTCAAGTGATATGTTGTCACATCGGCAGAGGGTTAGGGGAGGGACCAAAATGGAGGGATGAAAAGAACTTCTTTCTAAAAATTCTATTTATCCCTCCATTTTGGTCCCTCCCCCAGCCCTCCTCTGATGTTGCGACATATTACTGGAATATATTTCTAACCATTCTCTTTCCAATTGCTCCACACTCAAGTGATATGTTGCCCATAACGTTTCCATTGAGAGAGAGAGGGACTTTAGAGAGAGAGAGATGAAAACCATTAGGATGATTCACCATTAATGGAGTACAAGGTGTTCCAATTTGGTCAGCCATAAAGAAATAGAGGAACTAATAAACTCAGAGCAGAGCACATTTGTTGAAGTCCGGAAATAGTGCTTTGTGTGAGGGAATTTTTTGACTTGATGACAGCTGACTTCAATGAGAAGGAAGATCCAGTTTGCATTTGTTTGATCTTCTTCATCATTTGATGGGTTTTCTATTTGGTGAAGTTTTTAAAGAGATCGGATTGGAAAAATGTTAGATGAGAGAGAAAAGTATGACTTTTTGCAGACGACATTAATTGTTTGAATCCATTGAATCTGGGCCCTTCATTTTTGATGACCCAGACTCAGTCAAAATTTCAAATTGGGATGCCACGTCATTCCGCAACATTTATTCGTCAAAAATGGGCCTCATCTCGAAACCCTAACAGTAGAGGAGGAAATTATCAAAAGAAAAAGTTATTGAAGAAAGTTAAGTGTTTAAGAAAACTCAAGGCCTAAGGAGGCTATTTATAGTGGAAGAAGAAGATCAAGGGGCCTTTTTAAACAAGAGGAAAGCATTAAAGAGAGAGGGAAAAAACACCTCGGTGACGCACCAAGTCATAATGACTGTGCATCAAATCGCGGCTATAGTCTGACCAAGCTAGAGAAGGGAATTAGTGAGACCCGACAAGACTCCTTCGTCCCTCCAATCACAAGACGCCACGTACCCCACACATGGCAATATAGGTACCGTGGGCAGTTACCCAAAAGATCAACGTCGAAAGCAGGTGATCAGAGGATCAAATCTTTGACATCATAAAATCACGCATGAAAGCGAAAGTTAATCTTTTGAGGCACGGAACCGAAACGTGTCAAGCGAAAGACGATACGTGGGTATATCGCTTAAGAACCACCACTCGGCCTCTCTGGGTGAACAACCTTGACAAGCAAAACTGCATCAGCGCAGTAACAAGAAACAAGGCTTCGAAATAACCCTGAAACACGGAGCTCACAAATTCAAAAGAACGACCGAGCTTCACGAAACGACTCTTGTCCAGGTATACCCATTATCTTCAGGGTTATTTAAGATATTTAAATATTAAAACTCGGGAGTCACTTCTATTCCTTAGTTTCTCTACTTTCGACTAAGGAGTGGGCGGACTCATGATGATGGAGAAACTGTCGAGAGGTTGACTGACCTCAAGAAGTTAAGAATACCGAAAGTCCAACAACTCAACCTGGCTTAAGGCAGGAGGCCTACTGAACCCGCAACACTCCGCCACTTGCACCCCTAACTGGGTGGTCGCTCAGGATCAGCTAAGAGGTATCAGCCCTTTCATTTAACAACACGATCAAATCAGCCCTAGAATCTCTAAAGGAATGAGGCGGGTCCATGTAAGCCAGGCGGATGCCTCACGCCTTAAACTGGGGAGACAGAAGCGCGCCGCAAGCCTACCCACTCAATCCCCGAATCTCTCTAAAATATTATAATTGGTTAAAGATCTAAAGTGTTTAAGCAAGCTTGAACTTCAAGAATCTCAAATGAGGAAACATTTCCTAGAAGATCTATCACCTCGGCAGGATATTTACGAAGTATCCTTGAACTTAAGAACTTCTATTTATCGTAGCAATCAGTCTAAATCAGCCTATAACAAGACCCGCCATCGTCTTGCACAGGACACGATCACTACACTGAGTTATCACAACTCGCCCCCAAAAGGTTCAATCAATATTTAATCTTTTCCTGCAAAAAGCAACCTGATTGTCTTGAGCGTCAGAACAAATTTTGAACGCTTTGCAGGTTTTTCTCCAAGTTTACAAGGAACATGAGCAAGAGGAAGGAATATCGATCAAATTAACGAAATATTCAATCATAACGTATGTTGTCATGCAACAAGTCCCAATTTCTCGACTGATTAATGGAAAGCCATTTTTCGACATCAGCACTAGCGACACTTGTTGATGTCAAAAATTGGCTTTCCATTAAGCAGACCGAGAATTTAGACTTGATGCATGATAACATCAGTTATGAATGGATATTTTGTCTGGATGATTAATACTCCTTCTTTTTCCCTTTCCTTGATCCTTATTCCTCTTTGTGAACCTAGGGGCAGGGGGGTTGCATAGGGTTTGAAAACCGCTCTAACACTCAAAACAGCCAGATTGCTCTTTGTAGTTAAAATATTGAGTATTGATGATCCTTGTGGAATGTATTGAATTTATTCAATGTGCTTTGAAGAAGGCGATGTGATGCCCTTTTATAGGCCGAATTTGACCGACTGTGCTAGACGGTGTAGATGAGGGGGTTGTGATCCACCATTTGAGAATTAAACTTTGTCGATAGGGTTCTCTTTTTTGTTTATCTCGTATCTAGGATAAATAGAAGTTCTTATGTTCTAAGATACTTCGTAGATATCCTGCCGAGTTGATTGATCTTCTAGGAAATGTTACCTCCTTTGAGACTCTTGACACCCAAGTTGCTTAAACACTTAGGACCTTTAACCGACTGAGATCTTTAAGAAGATTCGAGATTAAGTCGGTAAGCGTGTGGCGCGCTTCTGCCTTCCCAGATTAGGACGTAAGGCATCGCCTTGCTTACGTAGACCCCCCCTCTTACTCTTCTAGAGAATCTTGGGGCTGACCAGATTGTGTTTTAGGCGAAACAGGGCTGGAGCTCCTTAGCTGATCTTTGAGGACCTCGCAGTTCTAGGCTTAGGTGGCAGATCGTTGCGAGTCCAGCAGTCCTGTTACTTTAAGCCGGGTTGACCCGTTGGACTTCTGGTCTATCTTTAACTTATTGATGTTAGTCTACAGTTGAACATTTTGTGCATCGTCAGGTGTAAGTTTCTATTGTGAAGAGAACCATCGACCATGTCAAAGGATAATAAGTTAGGTTAGAAGCATTAGTATAAATAGGACTGATTAGAATTTTTTCGTGCAGGAGGAGACTTTAGTACCAGACATAGTAAATTAGGGAAACAACATTAGTAAGCTTAGGGTTATGCTAACATGATAACAGGGTTTCTTTTTGATGTTTTGAATGAATACATAGTAAGGTAATTTAGTCTTTTATGTTTGGGAGATGCTAGAGTGACTTAGAGGATGACTCAGAGGGTGACATAATGCCGTGGAATTCATTAAAAGACAAGGTTTTTCAAAGTTTGGCTACGGTGGGGACAGTTTTTGTTTCCAAATGAGGAAACATGTCATTCTCTAAGTACCAATTTCTAAGTCACTATCATTTTCGTTTATGTTTTTTTACCTTCATAATAATTATGAAAAGTTTTGTGTTTTTTCACTTACTATCAATATTATTTTGACATATTTAGTTATTATCCTGTTATTTACATATGTGGCAGTTATTTTTGCAAAAAAGTAATTAGCTATTTAAAAATTTAGAAGACCTCGTTTATATTGGTTGAAATTCAAATATAGATGAGTTTGACCATTAAACATATCTGAATATGACAGTTTATTTACTGGGACATCTTAATTCAACCCTCGACATGCAGGGGCGTGTCTATGTGAGCCCCCACGCCCCACATACCTAAATGAGAAACTCCTCTCACCCGCTTCCTCCTCTTGTGTGCCCATTTTTTTTTTAAATAAATCTTCTGCCCATTTAACAAACCAAGGAAGTCCTCCCTATACCCATACAACTAAACACAAGCCCATTTGTTACTTCTTCCTATATCAACCCTTTATCTCACTTGGAAGCCATCATTTCACAAACCCAAAACAATATTTGTCTTTGACTTAGTTAAAGTCTAACTCTTTGGACCAAGTTTTTGTTAAGCCCGTAACAAAAAAGAGAGTAGACGACGAACAATTATGAAGGAAACTCTTTGTCAGCAATATGAACAATGACCCAAACAAATGAATGGAGAGAGATATTGTCGAATTAAAGACAGAGATCGCCCGATTAAGGGAAAGAGTGAGTGAAGGACAAAAAGCGAGTAGAGAGAGATAAAGATATACGAATGAGTTGATTATAAGGAAGTAGATTTATAATTTCTTGTGTGTCTATATAACATCCCATTTCATTGTTTTTTTTATGAGAGAACATTGCATTAAAGAAAAACGAGAGTACAAAATACAAACCAAACAACTAAAGTAGAACCGAAACAAAAGAAGGTACAGAATTCCACACTTTTCGATCCTCATTTCTTCTTCCCCATTTCGCAATCGCATCAGCTGGAGCATTGCAATCTCTAGGTACATAGGTGAACATGATTCCTTCGAAATTGTCTATAAGGGATCTAATTTGTTGAATAATCTTTAAGGATTGCCAGTGTAGTCCTACATTTTGATATTGATGAAATTGACAAGAGCTTGATTATTACTTTCTATATGAGCGTGAGTAATGTTCAATTGTAATGCCCATTGTATACTAGAAAGGATAGCCAGTCCTTCACACTCTTCCGCGTTTTGGCATCGCATCGAGTTTAATGAATTTCGACTCTTCATCTCTGATAATACATCCTATTCCGGCCGGATCTGTAGCTTTGGTAAAAGAGGCGTCAACGTTCAGCTTTAAATATGGTGTCGATGGAGGTCTCCATATTTGTTTCTTAGTGGATTTCCTGCATTTGTTAGTGATAACCGTCTCAAATTTGAGAGGAGTGATAGACACATTATTAATTCTGTCTATTATTTGTCGAGGATTTTGTTTGTTCGTGTTAAAACAATTTTCACATCGAGCTTTCCATATGAACTTAAGTATCTTGGCGTCTTGATTGGTAATATCCTCATTTAGTGTTTTCCATTGTTTGATCCATTGATTAGTTGAGCTAATCTGTTCTGTTCTCACATGATAATGGAACCATATTGCTTTAGCAAACGTGCAGTGAAGCATCACATGGTCTAAAGTTTCGTTTTCATCACAGTTAATACAAGAGAATTGGTCTCCAATGAACTTGCCAATTTTAGATTTGACAGGTAAGCTATTGGTACAGCATTTCCATAGGAATAGTTTCACGCGTGGGATAGTATTCAAATTCCAGATAAATAACCAGTCGGAGTGGTCCTGCATAACGTTCGTACTTTCTGTTCTTAAATAGTAATACATTGATTTTATGGAGAAATTACCCGATTTAGTTAATGTCCATATCGGTTTATCTTCTTGATTACTTTGGAGGTTGATACTCTGGATAGAACTGCATATCTCATCATTAAAATATTGCTGTAAAATCTGAAAATTCCAAGTATTATTAGTAATAAGTTGTGAGACCCATTTAAAGTTAGACCCCGTTTGGTTAGTTGTGGGAGGGGGGTGGTTCGGGATCCAAAAATCCTGCCAAATGTTAATGTTAGTCCCTGTATTAATGTCCCAGAAAATAAGACCTTCCATATGAGAATATTGCTTAATAATAGATTTCCAAGGCCAAGAATGAGTGGCTTTGGGGGGAGTGGGCTTATGTGATTCGGGGAAGTACTTGCTTTTGAGCACGCGAACCCATATATCATTAGGGTTATTGATAATACGCCAGATTATCTTGCTGAGAAAGACTGATTATCAAGAAGAGGGAGACGTAACCCCAGACCACCCAGTTTCTTAGGCTTGCAAATAGTAGACCAGTTGATAGTATGGAAAGTTTTGAATTTTCCCCACCAGAAAGTCCTTTGGAGGGACTCAATGCTGTTACATATGCCTTTAGGGATGGCAAAGCACTGCATTTGGTATCGGGGAACGACAGCTGCGATAGTTGAAATGACTACCGAGCGACCAGCTTGAGAGAGAAGATTGGATTGCCATTTGGCGAGTTTGTTTTTAATTTGGGTGAGAAGGGGTTGAAAGATAGATATTTTGTTTTTTCCAATGAACAGATTAGTGCCGAGGTCTTTGTCGCCAGCCGAGGATTGATGAACCTTAAGTTCACGAATAATCATACGCTTGAATTTCGGATGCGAGATTTTAGAGAAGAAGATGTTGGATTTAGAATAGTTTATCGTCTGACCCGACGCATCACTGAATTCTTTAAGAATCATCTTGAGATTGTGGATGTTGTCAAGAGAATTTTGACCAAAAATAATACAGTCGTCTGCAAAGAGTAGATGATTGATAGTGAGATCCGAATTAGAGATCGGGAAGCCGATGAAGGGAGTGTGGCTGTTTTGTCTATCAAGGAGACGGCTAAGGCCTTCCATGGAAATAGCGAAAAGGAAAGGCGAAAGCGGGTCGCCCTGACGAATCCCCCTGCTAACATCAAAAGTGCTCCCGGGACGCCCATTGATCAGGACAGCCATGGAGCTAGAGTTGAGACAAGTACTGACAAGCTTAATCCAGCTAGGAGAGAAACCCATCAGGAGCATAATTTGCTCCAGATAATGCCATTCGATCCGATCAAAAGCTTTGGACATATCAAGTTTAAGACCGAAATAGCTTTTCGCTCCTTTGATTTTCTTGAAGGAATGAATTAGCTCTTGGCTAATCAAGATGTTGTCTGTGATTTTCCTTCCCGGAACATAAGCAACTTGGAAGGGGGATATGATATCAGCCAGAGTTAGCTTGAGCCTGTTGGCAAGGATTTTGGTGATGATTTTGTAGGTTGTGTTGAGAAGACTAACCGGTCTATAGTCAGCCGGGGTTTGGGGAGTTTTAATTTTAGGGATTAGGCAGATGTGAGTGTGATTAGACATCGTAGGGAGATTGGCCTCTCGAAAGAAGATAGAAACCATATGGTGGAGATCCTCCTTAAATGTTTCCCAGTTGGCTTGATAGAATAGAGGAGGATATCCATCCGGCCCAGGAGCAGCACCAGGTTTCAAAGAGAAAGTGGCCTTACGGATTTCATCTAATTCCGGGATGGCAGTAAGAGCGTCATTATGGAATTGAGATATCTGCGGGTTGAAACACTCAATGAGATTGCTAGAAAGGGTGGAGCCAGTTGAAGCCGAAATATTCTAGAGGTGAGAAACAAAAACATTGGCTATCTCAGCTTCATCATTAGTCCACGAGTTGTCAGCCAACTTAATGGAATGGATTTGATTTTTACGATTTCTCGTGGTGGCTTTCGCATGGAAGTATTGAGAGTGTTACGATCACCTAAGTAGATGTTGGCTACTCTCGATTTTTCTTTCCACAGGCTTTCTTGTTGAAGTAGAAGAGTCTCAATCTGAGTGAAAGTCTCTTTGAACTGGTCAACATTTTTAATGAATTGGAGTTGCTGGGTAAGGCTCTTAATGTTATTGTCAATGTGTCCAAAGACCTCTTTATTCCACTTAGAGAGTTTGATAGCCAGGGAGTTAAGTTTGGTTTGGATCTGGGTGGGAATAGAGCTCCAGTTAGTTTTTATGAATTGAACACAATTTGGATGGGACATCCAGGTACGAATGAATTTAAAAGGTTTACGCCCAAGAGTGGAGTTAGGTTTAGTGGAGAGAAAGATGGGGTTGTGATCAGAGCCTAAAGTAGGAAGATGTGTGAGCTTGGAGTGGGGATAAGTGGTAAGCCAGGTATAATTCACTAAGGCGCGATCTAGTCTCTCTTGGATGAGGTTACCACTAAATTGTTTGTTAGACCAGGTGAAAGGGTAGCCCACATATCCAATATCCTGGAGACCCATGTCATTAATAGTATGTTTACTAAGGTCAATAGAACTCTGCGACACTTCTTTGCCTTCTAGTTTTTCAGACTGGTCAAAAATGCAGTTTAAGTCTCCTATGACCAGCCAGGGGATGTGGGGGTCAGGGGCTTGCTGGGCCAATATCTCCCAAGGTTTAGTTTTATCCCTACTGTACGGGCTTCCATAGAAGCCCGTTATATTAAAGATGTTTTCCTTGGCTGAGTGAGTTCCCTGTACATGAATCATATTGTTGTCAGAGTAGATAACATTAATATCAAATTGGGGTGACCAATAAAGAGCTAGACCGCCGGCTTTATTGACCGGGTCTATAACATGCTTATCGTAGATGCTGGTAAGATTAAGAAGTTTGTCAAGATTAGTGTTGATACATTTGGTTTCAGATAGAAAAAGAAAATCAGGATTATGCTCTTTAATAAGCCTGCTAAAGTATTTGCGATTAGCAAAGTTCCCGCACCCATGGACATTCCAAGCTAAGAAAGAGGGCTCCATCCATAGAACGAGGAGAGGACAATCAACTAACAAAAATGGCAGCCCCAAAATAACCCACCACTTCCGGGGTCAGCCTAAACCCTAGTAATCTAATGGCCCCTGAGTGGAAAAAACCACAAAACCAAGAAAAACCAGAGGCCCAGCCCACCGAAGAAGAAAGCAAAGCACCACAGGGGCGCCCTAAGATCCGACCACCTATAAGCACCTACCACTGCGTCTAACTAACCACCCCAACACTAAGAATGCCAAACCCGACCAAACCCGAAACTATAGCCACCACAAGAGGCCTAGCCAGGCCCAAAAAAGCCTAACACGAAAGAAGGTTTATCGACAGACCACTCAGAGCTACCTACCCTCCCAAGGTCCAAGAGCCCAGAAAATCCAACTGCAGCTAAGAGGATAAGGCAGAGAAAAGGCAGTCTCAAACCGACAACCTTAAACCTAAAGAAGTTTAAAGACAGACCACTGAAGCTAGCGACCCCACCAAGGTCCAAAAGGCCCAAACAGGGCCGACCAAAAATATATGAGGAATAGATCACTAAAATCAGTCTCTATCAGGTCACCCTCCTACCTACCGAACACTCCTCGAGACCCTAATCAGCTAAGGAAAACCAGATAAACTACAAGCAAAAACAAGAGGTAGATGTTTAACAGAGGTAATATAATTAAGGGTTATTTCCCTAATGGCCACCTACTTTGTGACCAGCTTCTCGCCTGGCCCCCTACTTTACGAAAAATACCCATATGGCCCCCTTCCGTTATAACACCGTCACTCTCTCTCCTCCATCATGTTTTCTCTCTCTGCCAACTCACGCCACATCATCTGTTACGCCACCTCATCACCATCTCCGGCAGAGGTCGCCGGCCGGCCAAATTTCCGGCCAGCGACCTTCAAACTAAAAAAAAAAAATATTTTTTTTTTTCTCTCTTCCTCTCTCTCTCTAAAATTACTCCGGCGAAGGGAGACCTTCGCCGGAGTGGTCTGTTCTTCAGGAACAGACCTGGTCTGTTCATCAAAGAACAGACCTGGGTCTGTTCTTCAATGAACAGACCGAGATCTGTTCTTCAAGAACAGACCTCGGTCTGTTCATTGAAGAACAGACCACTCCGGCGAAGGTCTCCCTTCGCTGGAGTAATTTTAGAGAGAGAGAGGAAGAGAGAAAAAAAAAACACATTTTTTTTTTAGTTTGAAGGTTGCCGGCAGGAAATTTGGCCGGCCGGCGACCTCTGCCGGAGATGGTGATGAGGTCGCGTAACAGATGATGTGGCGTGAGTTGGTAGAGAGAGAAAACATGATGGAAGAGAGAGAGTGACGGTGTCATAACGGAAGGGGGCCATATGGGTATTTTTCGTAAAGTAGGGGGCCAGGCGGGAAGCTGGTCACAAAGTAGGGGGCCATTAGGGAAATAACCCTATAATTAAAAAGACAGAAAGTACACAACCTAATTTAAGAACTGAACAAAAGCAAATAAAGGAACTAGAAAACAAATAAAGGAGGTAGAAGAAAGAGACAGTAAACAAAAGAAAAAAACCAACTAAGTCTGATAATTATCTCAACCAAGCTTCTACAAATATGATGAGAAAGATAGGTGACTATATCCACCTATTTCCATCAAGCTCGATGAAAGTCAAAAGGTCCATCATAGGACAAAAGCAACCAGAGATACCTGTCAGACTAACCACTAACAACTAGAACCAAAAGAGCCCAAGGACCAAGTCACTACCCTGGGTTAACCATAACTAGACAAAACATACCACAAAACCAAGAAACAGCAAAAAAGATACAACTAAAAAGATAAAATATAAGATAAGAACAGGAAAGAAAAGAGGACACCAAGAGTAACTACTGAGAGGACGAAACTGAAGTGTCCGATGACATCATTGAAAGAGAGAAAAAGAAGGAGAGAAGACAGAAAAAAACAAAATCAAAACTAACAACAGTTAAGTAATATCGGCGGAGGGGAAAAGGAAGGGTTGTGAAATACCTTTACGTGGTGATAATGGCAGAGAAGATGTCTCGGTTTTAACGTTTAGCCCCCTTAAACTGCTCCTCGAGTTGATGTTCCCCCAATCCCTAGGGTTCTTGACTTGGAAAGCGAGATTCGCGTGCTCTATAATGCTAATTGTTGTCTGCTGTTGTAAATGCTTGAGATGATTTAATTGAGGTTGCTTAATTAGGCTTTGATTTGCTGAGATATGGAGATTTCATGTTTGAATTTGGTGACAACTAGGGTTGTGAATTTGGGGATCTAGAGGTGGCGTATTGAAAATCTAATTGTGTGATTATGTAGGTGAGATGATAGTAATTAGGTGGGAGTGATTGCATGTAATGAATGGGATAGCTAGGAGGATGGTTAAGATGAAAGTTGGTGTTGGTATTAGGTTTGGCTGTGGAAAGGAGAGGGAAGGAGACGAGCTTCAGATGACGTCCGCCTGGTCTCTCTCTCTCCACATCCCATTTCATTGTTACCCTAACCTTCCTAGTATAACTTTTTTTGCATACAAATTTTTTATTTATAGTCACTAAAACGTGTCCCCACGACTAAAATTTTGTGGCTTCGCCCACTAAGACATGTCCCTTTGCCTAGGAGAAGATTTTGAGTTTCTAAAATTGAGAGTTTCTAGAATTGGAGATTATCTTATATGAGACGTAAAGTCAAAATCTTTTACTATAAAAAATCAGCCCCAACCCTAACAAAAATAAATCATGAAACAAAGAAAAGCTTCATCCTTGTTCGGTTCTCTGTACACTCATCAGTTCTTCCGATGTCGGTTTTTGGTAACATGAAGAATGGTTTGAATGAACAATTATATTTCTACAATAAGAACTATAATTATGGACCAGTACTCTACTATGAGAAGTCTCTGGTTACAAAGTGGAGCATAGATAATGAAATTAGTCGTCGAAAATCCTTTTGGAAGTCTCTTTTTGTTGATTCTGCACGTGCAGAATGGTCAGTTTTGGTCTGTGATGATGATGATTTTGAGAAAATAAAGCTGAGTAAAAATCATCATTATGCTTACTCATCATTAGATTTGAAATTTGGGGATTGTTTGTTGTTGAATTCAATCTCTTCCTCTTGTGAGACAATTCAATTACCTACCCTTTTACCTTGGATTCAAAAATTCCAACCCAATCGACGACATGGTATCCATCTCCATCGTTGTATTTTGACTTCCCCTCCTTCTGCTGCTTCAGGTTCCATGGTTTTCTTGTTCCTTTGTGATGCTGATATTGATGATGATTATAATGATGACAAAACTAGTGGTAATAGTTTCAATTCTTATTACTTACTTCTATTTTGTCGACCTGGAGACAAACATTGGAGAACACATGAGGACTTTCCTGCAAAAAAAGGTACTATTAGAACCCTAATTTGTTTTAATAATAACAAGTTATATGTAATTTGTTATGATGATCTTATTGTAGAGGTTGGAAATTTCAATGATGATAGTGAAACCCTACTAGCTATAAGAAAATTTGATTTGTATGGTTGTTGCAAAATCCCTTATGAAACTGGAACTAGGAGTCAGTCAGAGTTTGTAAAATCTAATGATCAGTTGTTTAGGGTTACAAGACGTTATTATCCTGGATCCTTTTACAATGAAATACTCCAAGTGCTTGTCTTTAAGATGGATTTCTCTACAATGACTTGGGAGAAGGTTAAGAGTTTGGGTGATCATGTTCTCTTCGTTAGTGGAAACAACATCACAATGTCTTACTCCGCCGTCGAATTAGGACTTACAAAGGGTTGTGTCTTTTACACAATGCCTCTATATGATAGTAAGAAGACTTTGTTCAAATTTGACCCGGAAGATAATAGTATTATGGTGTCTTCGTCTCGTCTGAATCTACCACCAACGCCGTGTTTATCCCCAGATTGGTTGGTAACTACTAGTACACTCACAAATATTGGGATAATAAGGAGAAGAATAACAACAAATGGACAAGGAAACAACAAAGAGAGAAATACTAAGAATATCGTTGTTACAACGGGAGGAGAAAATAATATGAACGGGAAATGTAACGGAAATGAGAGTAAACTTCTAGAGAAAAATCAAGGTGGATTAGAAGGATTGATAAATTACGAATTTCTTTGTGAGGACTTGTTGATGTCGTTAGCTAGTTTTCTTCATCCATTGGACTATATACATTTTCGTGCAATTTGTAAAGCAAATCGATCTGCAATGCCTGCACGTAACTGGAGGAAATCTTCTAAGGCAACCAGTTATTTAACCCCATGGCTAGTTTTTTGTAAAGAAGACAAGGCTGTCTACAATTTCATAAACCCGATGCATAATAACGAGAACTATATTATCAACCTTTCTGAATCGCTATTAGGTGTTAACCATTCTGAATTGCTTGTGGGTGCTAAAATTCGATTTTCAAATAGCGGATGGTTATTGATGTCCCAAGGCTGTAAATCCATATTCTTCTTCAATCCCTTCACGAAAAAGATAATTCATTATAGGACCACACTACTTTACCAATTTAAGTATTATTCTTTCTCATGTACACCAACTTCTCCAGATTGTCTACTTTTTGGCATCAATGAAGGGTGGAACCGTAGTACTTCAATTTCCCTTGTGAGAAATGGAGAACCTATTTTTTCTAACTATTTCAATAGGACCAACTCCCCTAACGGAGAGTATAAGGAATTTAAGCCTTGCCGGAGCAATTCAATTTTCTTCCGTGAAGCGGTCTATTGCTTGGATCGAAGTGGAACTTTAGGAGTTTTTGATTTCAAACACGTATTCAACTGGAATGTTCTTGCAACACCTAGCGCTCCATGTTCTTCATTCACTCAGTGTTTCTTGGCGGAATGTGACGAAGAGCTTCTATCAATATTTATAGGGAAACTCGGGCAATGGGTTCGGATATTTAGACTGGATCACAATAACAATTGGGTTAAAGTTGAAAATTTGGGAGGTTATATGTTGTTCATCAGCAATACCAGTTGTCTATCTGCAGTTGCACCGGTTAGTAGTGGCATGGAGAACAAAGTCTACTTCTCTAGACTCCACGAGGAAAGTATTTTATATTATTCTCTTAATACAAATAGATATCATGTTGTCGGAAGCCACCATTCGCTCGAAAACTTTTACGGCACAAAAGAGCTGCTAAATTGTGGTTGGATTGAACCTAACTGGTCACCCAACACAGATGAAGAGCTGATTTGGCGTCACGGTAATTTAAATCTGTGATTTTGGTAGTCGAGGTGGTGGGTGGGTTTGAGTAAATTATATGAAGATGTCTATTTATGTAGTTTGCTTTAATATAACATACTAACACCATCTTGTTTCATTGTTGTTCTTTTATGTAGTACAAGAAATTGATTGTGTTTATTTCAGTTTTTACGTCATACTAACGCCTAGATGCATAAAAGACAGCTCCAAGGCAGCTTCAAGTGGCCACCTCCCTTTAATTTGCCAAGACACATTTTGAATTGTGCTGTGCAAATTTGATACTAAAGCTATGAACACCGAGTGTAAAGGATTTTCATGGAAAGAATGAAATGTTTGCGGACTAACTTTGTTAGTGATAAGGAATAACATGGAAAATGGTATACATTCGAGTTAGATCATCAACAACCCTTGCACACAGCAGTTTACACTCAATACTAACACCGGGACAATTTTGACGTGTGGAAAAAGAATAGGACTACAAGAACAATGATCGGCTAATGTGATTTTAGTAATTGGAATATCTTCCTTTCTAAATCCTAAATGATTGATAACTAAACTTTGGCCTAAATTTGATAATTAACACTATTAACAAACTGACAAAAAGAACCATTTATGTAAAATTGCTTGCATTCCTATGGGATTGGAATATGTAAGTTCCATTAAAGACTTATTGGATTTTGAATGTGAAACTATCTTCCCTCTTAACGCCGATGGCGTGGAAACTCCTTACGAAATTTCCAAGGGAAAGTGCAGCAGCAAGTGTGAAGTCTTCTGAAAAAATAGACAAGGTTCTCAGAAATAGAACCCTTTGACCTATACATTGGCGAAACGACCCGAGCTTGATTTCCTCCTCCAACGGCGCTTTTGCCTGATTCACCAAAAGCTCAAAAACTGCACAAGTCCTAAACAACAGTAGCAATGAATGGTTATTACGATATCATATTTCAGTGGTACTAAAATATATAGCACTAGCAGTAGACATTTCAACTACCCTATAATATTCAAGTTGTTTGACTTAACAAAGAGAGTCTCGAAAATTCGAAATTTAAAACGATACCTAATTATTTTAGTTAACAGTGATCACTACATCAGGCGGAGTGTTAACAGTGATCATGTTTTCATAACGAAAAGCAACACCTTGAAAATATGGAACTAATCATTCTTTTTTTGTTTTATATGGAACGGAGAAACGATTTTTAGAATGCTTTCACTTACCAGTACAAGCAATAAGAATAGGTATTAGCTACTGAGCTGCAACAACTCCAGGTGTGTCAAGCTACAAAAAACCATAATTAGAAAGCTAATAGGCCAAACTAAACCAGTGCCAAGATGGAGCGGAGGAGCGAATAAACCTAGGTGTATATGCATTTACCAATGGAACAGAAATAGAATCTACTTACCTCATCTCTACGACGCAGACCCAAGAAGTCCATGGTTTTGCTATATTTGTTTCCGACTATGGAAGAAGGGGAGCTCCTTTGTTTGCATTGAACACCTCGATCTTCCCCAGATTTGAGTTTCATGGTCATATTTGAATCTCTAACGACATCCGAATTAGGAAATCCTGGTAATCTTCTATTCTTACCCATCATTTGCAAACTATATGCCTTCGTTTTGTTGGGAATGTAAAGCTACTTTGTTTGAAGCTTGAGGTGGAATCAACAAGCTTGTGGTGTCAATTATCTATGTGAGGTGTCAACCAACATGAAACACCCATGGTGAGTGAGACACCTAACCTATGTGACAAGTCTCTTATCTTTTGAAGTGTCCATCTCTCAAGAGGACAACACAAGTTCATGAGACACCTAATGTGGTGAGGTGTCTACACAATGTTTCTCCTCCAACACTATAAAAGGAGATGGAGAACTTCAACTCAAAATCATCCCATTCTCGTCCCATCCATTCCATCTTCATATACAAATCAAGAGAAGAGAAAGTGTGTTAGTATTAGAAAGAGAGTATAGTTTCTTCTAAATACTTGTCTTTCATTTTGTAAAGAGAGAGTTGATAAAATATCTCCTAGAATAAGAGAGAGGTTGTTCATAAGTGTTATCTCCTTATTTAGAGAGAAGAGGTTGTAATTAATTCATCCCTAAGTGTAAATCTATCTACAAAGTTGCTCATCTTCGTGTTGTTTGGTATTCAACTTTAGTTGCAACTGAGTGTCTAAGACTCACAACCTTTCTAACAGTGGTATCAGAGCCCAGGTTCTTGTCGGTTTGGTTAGTGGAAGAAGACCCCAAAATAATGGCGGCAAAGTACGATATAGAAAAATTCAATGGGAATGATTTCTCCTTATGGAAAATGAAGATGAAGGCAATTTTGAGAAAAGATCATTGTCTGGCGGCAATTGAAGATAGGCGGGCAGATATGCTTGATGACACTAAGTGGAACGAGATAGATGGAAATGCTATTGCAAATCTACACCTAGCACTAGCCGATGGAGTATTATCAAGTGTAGCTGAGAAGACGTCAGGAAAAGAAATATGGGATACTTTAACAAAGTTGTACGAGACCAAATCACTATACAACAAAATCTTCTTGAAGAGGAGACTCTACACTCTTAGAAAGAAGATAGACAAGAAAGCTCACAACATGCTGAAGCTTTGACGATGATGAGAGGACGATCAATGGAACGTGGCTCAAGTGGGAGTCAGAAGCAAAGTAGATCAAAATCAAGGAGTAAGAAGAATGTGAAGTGTCACTATTGTGGAAAGAAAGGGCATTACAAAAGGGAGTGTTGGAATCTCAAGAAGGAAAAAGTCTTGAGTTGTCAAACGCTCAGGGTTGTGTAGCTGGTACCTCGGATGAAGGCGAAATTTTATACAGCGAGGCAACAACTGTTCATGAAGGCAGAAAAAAAGTTTGCTTAAGTTTGGCTAATGGATTCAGGAGCCACATGGCATATGACCCCTCAAAGAGAATGGTTCCATCAATACGAACCCACCTCTGGAGGATCTGTGTACGTGGGAGATGATTATGTTGTGGAGATTGCTGGTATTGGGAGCATCAAACTGAAGATGTATGATGGTACCGTTCGCACTATCCAGGAGGTACGACATGTTAAAGGTTTGAAGAAAAATCTATTGTCTTTAGGACAATTAGATAGTCTCGGGTGTAAAACCCATATTGAAGGTGGGAAAATGAAGGTGATCAAAGGTGCGCTTGTGATCATGAAAGCGGAAAAGATAGCTGCTAATATGTACATGCTTGAAGTAGAAACACAACAAGAAGGAGAAGTGTCAGTAGCATCAACAAGTTTGATAGAAGAATCAACAAATCTTTGGCACCAAAAACTCGGTCACATATCAGAACAAGGTATGAAGATTCTCGTCGAACAAAACCTTCTTCCAGGGCTCAAAAAGGTTTCCTTACCATTTTGTGAGCATTGTGTTACTAGTAAGCAGCACAGATTGAAGTTCAGTAGTTCATATGCTAGAAGCAAGACTATCTTAGAACTTGTTCACTCTGATGTATGGCAATCGCCGGTTATATCCCTAGGAGGTGCAAGATACTTTGTATCATTTATTGATGATTACTCCGGGAGATGTTGGGTGTTTCCAATCAAGAGGAAGGCAGATGTATTTCCAGTTTTCAAAAATTTCAAAGCGCAAATAGAGCTTGAATCTGAAAAGAAGATCAAGTGTCTAAGGTCAGACAATGAAGGAGAATATACTGGTATTGAGTTTGATACCTTTTGTCAAGAAGAAGGCATCAAAAGGCAGTTCACAATGGTGTACACTCCACAACAAAATGGAGTAGCAGAGCGGATGAACAGAACCTTGTTAGAAAGAACAAGAGCAATGTTGAGAGCTGCAGGAATGGACAAATCTTTTTGGGCGGAAGCAGTCAAGACCGCGTGCTATGTGATCAATCGGTCTCAATCAACCACAATTGATCTAAAGACGCCAATGCAAATGTGGACAGGTAAACCAATTGATTACTCTCGCTTACATATGTTTGGAAGTCCAGTGTACGTGATGTACAACACCCAAGAAACATCAAAGCTAGATTCGAAATTTAGAAGATGTATTTTCTTAGGGTATGCTGATGGTGTGAAGGGGTACCGCCTGTGGGATCCCACTGCCCACAAGGTAATAATCAGCAGGGACGTGATATTTACAGAAGACAAAGTACATACAAATGATAGCACTTTAAAGGAGAAACCAGAGACTAGTACTGTTTATGTTAGAAATGAACAAGAAGATCAAAATTCTTCTGAAGCGGAACTAGAGCACGAAGAATAAGAAGAAGCTGAGACTGAAACTCCACTAATTCGACAGTCAACTCGGGAGCGGAGAGAACCATCTTGGCACTCAGATTATTTTATGGAAGGGAATATTGCATACTGTCTGCTAACGAAAGATGGAGAATCTTCAATTTATCATGAGGCTATAAAAGGTCAAGAAGCTTCTCTATGGATGGCGGCAATGCAAGAAGAAATAGAAGCTCTCCATAAAAATAATACATGGGATCTTGTTCATCTACAACAAGGAAGGAAAGCTATCGGGAAACAAATGGACCTTCAAGATCAAACGAGATAGCAATGACTAAGTGGAGCGGTATCGTGTTAGATTAGTAGTGAAAGGGTTTGCTCAGAAAGAACATACCGACTTCAACGAGATATTCTCACCTGTTGTACGACTTACAACAGTTCGGGTAGTGCTGGCAATGTGTGCTATATATGACTTGTACTTAGAGCAGTTGGATGTTAAAACTGCATTTCTTCATGGAGAACTTGAAAAAGAAATTTATATGCTCCAACCAGAAGGTTTTGAAGAAAAATAGAATTTGGTTTGCAGGTTGAACAAATCTCTGTACGGTCTCAAACAGGTGCCGAGATGTTGGTATAAGAGATTTGATTCCTTCATTACGAGCCTAGGATACAACAGACTTAATGCAGATCCTTGTACTTACAACAAGAGATTTGGTGATGGTGATTTTATAATTTTGTTGTTGTATGTAGATGACATGTTGGTTGCAGGCCCCAACAAAGATCGCACTGAAAATTTGAAGGCTCAAATGGCTAGGGAGTTTGAAATGAAGGAATTGGGACCAACAAACAAGATTTTAGGGATGCAAATTCACCGAGACAGAACTAATAGGAAGATTTGGCTTTCTCAAGAAAACTACTTGAAGAAAATCTTGCGACGCTTCAATATGCAAGATAGTAAGTCAATCTCTACCCCTCTTCCTATTAATTTCAAGTTATCTTCAAGTATGTGTCCTAGCAGTGAAGCAGAGAAGATGGAGATGTCTCGAGTACCGTATGCATCAGCAGTGGGTAGCCTAATGTTTGCCATGATATGTACAAGACCAGACATTGCACAAGCAGTGGGAGCGGTTAGTCGGTACATGGCAAATCCTAGTAGAGAGCATTGGAATACGGTGAAGAGGATTCTGAGATATCTCAAGGGTACCTCAAATGCTGCATTATGTTATGGAGGACCAGACTTTCTTTTTAGAGGCTATGTTGATTCAGATTATGCAGGTGATCTTGATAAAAGCAAATCCACCACAGGGTATGTGTTTACTCTTGCTAGAGGAGCAGTAAGTTGGGTTTCGAAACTGCAGTCTATCGTGGCTACTTCTACGACGGAAGCAGAATACGTGGCAGCTACACAATCTAACAAAGAGGCAATCTGGTTGCAAATGTTATTGGAGGAGCTTGGACACAAACAAGAGAAGGTAACTTTGTTTTGTGATAGTCAAAGCGCTTTGCACTTGGCAAAGAATCCAGCATTTCACTCGAGGACGAAGTACATACGAGTTCAATATCACTTTGTTCGTGAGAAATTGGAAGAAGGAAGCATTAGTATGGAGAAAATTCATACAAAAGAGAACCTAGCAGACATATTGACAAAGCCAGTAGACAACAACGAGTTCATGTGGTGTCGATCATCCATCTGCCTAGCAGAAAACGTGAGCAGCATAAGAGCAAAGTAGATGAATGGAAAAGTTACAAACAAAAGTAACTTTAAGTGGAGAATGTTGGGAATGTAAAGCTACTTAGTTTGAAGCTTGAGGTGGAATCAACAAGCTTGTGGTGTCAATTATCTATGTGAGGTGTCAACCAACATGAAACACCCATGGTGAGTGAGACACCTAACCTATGTGACAAGTCTCTTATCTTTTGAAGTGTCCATCTCTCAAGAGGACAACACAAGTTCATGAGACACCTCATGTGGTGAGGTGTTTACACCATGTTTCTCCTCCAACACTATAAAAGGAGATGGAGAACTTCAACTCAAAATCATCCCGTTCTCGTCCCATCCATTCCATCTTCATATACAAATCAAGAGAAGAGAAAGTGTGTTAGTATTAGAAAGAGAGTATAGTTTATTCTAAATACTTGTCTTTCCTTTTGTAAAGAGAGAGTTTATAAAATATCTCCTAGAATAAGAGAGAGGTTGTTCATAAGTGTTATCTCCTTATTTAGAGAGAAGAGGTTGTAATTAATTTATCTCTAAGTGTAAATTTATCTATAAAGTTGCCCATCTTCGTGTTGTTTGGTATTCGGCTTTAGTTGCAATTGAGTGTCTAAGACTCACAACCTTTCTAACACGTTTTCCATATCTCAGATCTGGAATCTTTCTGGCAGATGATATCCTTTTCTAGAACTGCAGAATAAGAAGAGAAGTTCACATCGGTTCTGCGAGTTGGTAACTGACTCTCTTCCTTGTGAAGGGGTACACTTTTCTTAACCAAATCAGAGAAGAGCACTGGATCTTTGATATTCGCACTAGTGAAATCCAATATTTTCTTCAGAAGCCAATAGCAATTTGTCACCATATGGCTACTGTCAAGGCAATTGGAGTCGCCATACACAGAAATACGTCCAGTACCCACTTCTACAAGTCCTAAAATAAAAGGCAACCACAAACAAAAGGTGAGCTTTCTTTCTTACATTGTAGAACAGAACTACTTTTTCTGTTCCAGAAATACGTTGAAAAACAACTAGAATAGTGAACACCATGAAACAAATTATTTCGTATTTT
>BEHA01000248.1:185075-247753 GCA_002897215.1 Eschscholzia californica subsp. californica
GAGCCTCCCACTCTGATGGCTGAGATAAGCCACTCCTTTTGTATCGGAGTATGTGATGCTACAGTTTCTGTATCGACAATTCCCAGAGTCGATAAAACTGCGAACTGATTTATATCGATGTCCTATCAAGGAGTATTCCATCTCCCTCGTATCAATCCTAGATACCGATGAATACTATGGACTTCGATAATGGATACATATAACCTGCAAACAATATGTGAAACATACAAATGCAAATACTAAATGCTCACAAGTCTCATGAATATGTATAAGTTGATATTAAATTTCAGAATTCTAAATGTCTTATCACAAATTTGCTTTCAGTTCTCTCTCTACATCCTCCATGTCGACATACCCCTCCGCGGGAACCTGGTCGGGCACGGTTTAATAGTTTGTTCTCACTTTTCTGTCCAGGTTGTTGATTGAAGTTCATGAAAAAGGGTTGCTACCGTTTATGAAAAGTTTAAATCTAATCATTTGTAATGGTATTTTTGAGAAACAAACAATATAAATGTATAAAAGAGTAGAAAGAGTTGAAATTGATCAAAGAACTTGTTTTATTCCTTGATGGTTTACAAAGGAAATATAAGACTCTATTTATAGAGTTACAATACTAGTTTCTAATATTTGATATTTCTTAATATTATTATATGGGATATCTTAACACATAGAAAGATATTTCAACACTCCCCCTCAAGTTGGGGCATAGATATCACACATGCCCAACTTGTTTACCAATTTCGAAAAGATTCGGCTTGAAACTGCTTTGGTAAGAACATCAGCCAATTGATCTTCAGATCGAATCTTTGATAACTCTACAATGTTGTCTTCCAACATTTCTTTAATAAAACATCGATCCACCTCAACATGCCTTGTGCGGTCGTGCTGGACTGGATTGTGTGCAATATCACATGCTGATTTGTTGTCACAATATAATTGAATTGGTCTTTCAGAAGAATATCCTAAATCATCCAAGAGGAGTCTTAACCATAACGCTTCACATACGCTATCAGTCATACCTCTAAATTCAGACTCTACACTTGAACGTGCAACAACGTTCTATATTTTACTTCTCCATGTAATAAGATTTCTACCAACAAAGGTAAAATATCCTGCAGTTGATCGCCTACCATTTACTTCCTCGGCCCAATCTGCATCAGTATATACAACGATAGTTCGACAACTCGAATTTTTAATAAACAAAATACCTTTTCTAGGAGCCGCCTTCAAATATCTCAAAATGCGTAAAATAGCATTCATGTGTTTTTCACCGGGACTATGCTTAAATTGACTAACAATACTTAACGCATATGCAAGATCTGACCTCGTGTGCGCCAAGTACATCAACCTTTCAACCAGTCGTTGATATCTTCCTTTATCAACCGGTATCTGATTAGGTTCCACGACCAACTTTAATCCTTCTTCGACAGGTGTATCAATCGGCTCACACGCTGACATACCCACCTCATGTAACAAATCTAAAGTATACTTTCTTTCGGATAGGTAAATTCCATTACTAGATCGAGATATTTCAATTCCAAGAAAGTATTTCAATAGACCAAGGTCTTTCATCTCAAACTCTTTAGATAAGTAATTTTGTAAAGCCTTCCTTTCTTCAGGATCATCCCCAGTAACCACCATGTCATCACATATACAATAAGTGTTGTGAGTTTTCCTTTCTGCCTTGTTATAAATAAGGTATGATCAGAATTGCTTTGACGATACCCGAATTCCTCCATTGGCTTTGTAAACCTTCCAAATCACACTCTTGGTGATTGTTTTAATCCATACAATGAGTTTTTCAATCTACATACCTTCTGGTTATGTATCTCTAGTATCTTGCATTCCGTTGGAAGGTTCATATAGACTTCTTCTAATAGTTCCCCATGCAAAAAAGCATTCTTTACATCAAATTATTGTAGTGGCTAATCTAAATTTGCTACTAACGATAACAAGACGCGAACAGTGTTGATTTTTGCAACTGGAGCAAATGTCTATGTGTAATCGACTCCATAAGTTTGAGTGCAACCTTTTGCCACTAGTCTCGCTTTGTAACTTTCAATTGTACCATCTGCTTTATACTTCACTGGATAAATCCACCGACATGTCACTAGATTTTTATCGACTGGACGGTCAACTAGCTCCCATGTGTCATTCTTTTGTAAGGATTTCATCTCCTCATTCATAGATGCTTTCCATTTTGAATAAGATAAGGCTTCCTGCACATTGTTAGGAATATATACAGTAAATAATTGATTTACAAATGACTTATTTGATTCTGACAACCGATGACCTGACACATATTGGCTCATAGGATATTTGACTCTACTAGACAACTCAGGTTCATATGTCGGTTTAGGAATACCTTTGGTTTGTCGCGACGGTAATATTTTTCTAGGTTGTTCAGAAGGTGCTTCAGGAACATCCTCGACAACTGATTGGTTTGGTGTATTGCTAACCCTTGGTTCAACGACTTCAATTAGAGATAAATCCACA
Source organism: Eschscholzia californica subsp. californica (assembly GCA_002897215.1). NCBI lineage: Eukaryota > Viridiplantae > Streptophyta > Magnoliopsida > Ranunculales > Papaveraceae > Eschscholzia > Eschscholzia californica. Next base: position 187,572 of record BEHA01000248.1, read on the forward strand.
ATTTGTCCAACGATTTCATTAACACTTTCTTACATTACTGATTCAGGTGGTGGTAATTCTGGAATTTCAATTTTAGCTCTAATTATTTTTTCAAGAATCAAATTTACTTCAATATTAGATCCACTGTTGTTCTATTCTACATGATTATCCATTTCTTCGTAATCAAGAGTCAGATTTGCTGCTTGGTTTTCTCCCCTTGAAGTTTAGACTCGGATGAAAAATACTTATAACCTTCATGAAAGATAACATCCAATGTAACAAACATTCGTTTAGTTGGAGGATGATAACATCTGTACCCTGCAGCGTACCCTACAAATACACATATCTTAATGCCTTTGGAGTTAATTTTGTACGTTGGTGCTCATGAAGATGAACAAATGCTACACACCCAAAGACACAGGGAGGTAAATTTGAAACTGTCGGAGAGGTTGTAACATCTGTGGAGCTTGAAAAGGAGTCTTAAACTCAATAGTACTAGAAGGTACTCTATTAATTAAATAGGTTGCGGCAAGAAGTGCTTCTGCCCAATAAGATAATGGCATATATGCTTCGATCAACATAGCCCTGATAACTTCTAACAAAAGACGATTCTTTCTTTCAGCGACCCCATTTTGTTGAGGGGTATTTGGACAAGTAGTTTGATGAACAATACCATGAGAATCCAAATAAGTTTGAAGTTCATGACCCATATACTCTCCTCCGTTGTCACTACGAAGTATCTGGACATTTGTGTTGTACTGAGTACTAAACAGTTTATTAACCTTCTGAAGCAATAACTTTACCTTACTTTTAGATTTCATCAAACGCACTCAAGTCATTCTAGTACAATCATCAATAAAGGTAAGAAACCACCGTGCCCCACCCAAAGTAGGAACCTTAGATGAACCCCAGACATCGAAACGTAAGATCATAAAAGGAGTTGGACTTTCATTTAAATTTAACGAAAACGATGCACGATGACTTTTTGCAAGTGCACAAACATCACATTCAAAACTTGAAACATCGCATTTAATAAATAACGATGGAAATAATTTCTTAAGGTAACCGAATGAGGAATGCCCCAGACGCCGATGCCATAACCATATTTCATCATTATTTTTTTATTTCAGAAATGTCTGACGCAATTTACTAGAGCTTTCAGATACTAAATCCAAGTAATACAACTTTACTCGCCTAACACCATGACCAATTGTTTGCCTTGTCCAGATGTCCTTAAATACACAAAATTCAGGCCAAAAGATGACAACACAAAATAGAGTGGTGGTTATTTGAGACATTGATAATAAATTATGATCTACAGATGGGACAACCAAAACAGAGTATAAGTTCAATGTATTCATTGGAGTTATAGGTCATTCCCCTACAACAGGGGTTGAGGTGTCATTGGCAGTAGAGACATATTTATGTGAAGATTGGTTAATGGTTGAAACCTGTCTAGAATCAAAAGTCATAATCAATTATCCAAGTACTATTCGAAACATGTGTAGACATATTTAAAGTCTTGCCTACATAATTACCTGTAGTGGTTACTTTCGATAAAGCTTGCTTAACAGTTGGATCTAGGGTCTTCTTAGAGTTTTTCTTTCGATTATAATCCCACCATTCTGGATATCCTAATAGTTCATAACAATGACTTTTGGTATGCCCAATTTTGTTGCAGTGAGTACACTTATAAGTAGTTTTGTCAGATTGACCAACAACTTTAGCAAAATTTGACTTTGCCTTATTGCGAGTCATTATTGAGAAAGCATCAGTAGCTCTTCACTTTAACTAAACTGGAAAAATAATATGAAGATGAAGATAAAGATGAAGGCTCTTGCTCTTTCAATCAATATAAATTCACAAAACAAATTCAAGACCGTTGGCTCTGATACCAAGTTGAAATTGACCAAAAAAACTTGTTTTATTCCTTGATGGTTTACAAAAGAAATATAAGACTCTGTTTATAGAGTTACAATACTACTAGTTTCTAATTTTACTAGTTCCTAATATCTTACTAGTTTCTAATAGTTTTATGCTAATATATTTACTAGTTCCTAATATCTTACTTGTTTCTAATATTTGATATTTCCTAATATTATTATATGGGATATCTTAACACATAGAAAGATATTACAACAAAAAGAAATATGGGAAAATGATTGTTGATGAAATTGAATTTGAATGAAGATCAATTGCCCATCTTCCTCAAAACCAATATTGCATTAGAACTCTTCGGGATTTAAAAAGTGCATCTAATAAAATAGTTTTTTTTTCAAATGAAAGATGTGATATTTAATTTTGCTTCACATGACATCCGAACTAGGTTGACACCGGATGAAACATTTATCATTACAATAGTTCTGGTACACACAATCTCTGCCTTTTTAACATCTACTAAAATAAGATGACAGATAATAAATTATTATATAGAAGACTATAAAAGCACAACAATTAAGTTGGATTCAGCGGGTTTATGAACACAGAAATAACATCTACCACAACATCTCCCATGGGACTGTCAAACTCTAAAACTTAAGAGTGTCATTTACTTTTTCAACAAGAAAAAAAAAGAGTGTCATTTACCATTTTATAGAGTTTTTGATAATATGATTATTTGGCCCTGGGCTAATCTTACAACCAATGAAATCCTCAAACCCAAAAAACATTACTCAATCCAGATTTTGCAAGAAATAAAAAAGACACACTCAAAGCAAAACCTCGTTTTGAATCTAATCAAAATAAAACCATCTTCAACTCAACAGTACGAGAATTTATAGATAATTCAAAACTTCAGAGCAACCATCACTTTGTGATCTTCATCAAAAAAAACCATCACTTTATGTATCCAGCGTCACTCAGAATCTTTTATATATGCCACTATAAATCATTTATTACATTTTTTTTCATTGAAATGAATAAAATTGATATTTGTGTTTAATCTTCATGACTTATTTGTGTATAAATTTTTCAAATTAATTTATGACTAGAATGGTTCGGCCCCCCGCTAACAAAAATTCTTTGTGGCAATAAAGATGAAGTACAAAGAGCGATGGGTCCCATGTAAGTAATATTTATTTTATTTATCTTCGAATAGATGATTTATGATAGTGATGTTTAATACTTTTCTTTCTTTTTTGTAGTGACAAGGGCAATGGATTATCTTCGAATAGATGAAAACTTCTGAACTTCAATACCCAAGAAATAATGAAGATCACCAAGCTTCTTCACAGCAAATTCTTTAGTTAAATCAGTAAGAAGTTGGTTGAGTAATGTTAAAGTAGATCCAAGAAGTATGAAAACGGGAAATCAACCAATCAAGTCACTAATTTATCTTATTCCTACTTTGTTCTAATGTTTATTAGATATTAACTATTTTCAATTTTTTAATGGTACAGTAAGTTGAAATAAATAATTTATTACATTTGTTTTATTGAAATGTTTTTTTAGTTTATATTTTGCCATGTATGCCACTTTAATTTTTATGTATCAAATATATATATTATAAATAATTTATTACATTTGTTTTATTGAAAGGAATAAAATTGATATTTATGTTTAATCTTCATGACTTATTTGTGTATTTCAAATTAATTTATAACTAGAATAGTTCGACCCTCTGCTAACAAAAGTTCTAGTTCCGTCCTTGCATGATTACCACATACTTAAATATAGTAGCTTCTTTTGAAGCATTCAAACTTATTGAAAGAAAAGTAGTTTTTTTGTTGAACAGATAGAAAAGTAGTTGTAGAAACTTTCACATATCCAAATGAAGCATTAATGATTTTAGACAAATTCATTTTGCTAAAAGATTTTATTCTGTTTTATTTTTGGCTACGTTATTTAGACACATTTCCTTTCAGTCACTTAATTTTGTTACTGTTTTTTGTTTTTTTGTCGTGAATATAAGTTTTGGTTTGCGCTAACTGTTCTTAAATTTTGTTAACTTTCATGTAGAGAGCCTTAAAGGATGCAACTGTTAGAAAATCTAAAGGGAATGAACTATCTAAGAGCATCTTCAATGCAAAACTCAATCATAGAAACTTAGAGTGTCACGTAAGACTTTTGGGGGGTTTTTTTGTTAAAAATCATCTCCAAGGCAAAACTCAACTAGGATCTCAAAGATGACGTGTTGAGGGAGGAATAGAGATATCTCAAGAGGACACTCTATTTCTAGAGTGTCTTCTTAATATATCTCTATGGGAAGTTTTATAGGGGTCTCCCATAAGTGTTATAGGCGCCTCCTTCCTTCACAATCTCCCATTCAAATTTGCCTTGAGGGAGACCCTTATAACACTTATAGGGGGGCCCTTTAAAACTACCCCTTCTTCGAGGCGGTTGAACGACAACCTAAGTATTTTTTTTTTTACAAAAATAACAATACAACGTAAGTAAATAAACACAAGTTTAAAGTTTTGAATTGGAGACACGAGAAATCTGAGGATCTCTATTTTCGCCATCTAAGAGTTAGAATCTCAATCGAAACTTACACATGACATATATAGATTTTTTTTGGGTTTTGCGTTGGAGATTCTCTATGTTGATACTGCTTTATAGTGTAATTATAAGAGTACTACTATTATTAATTGTTTGTTTTTTGTTTTTTTGTTAGGATTGCTTGTTTTTTGTAATGTTTTAAAAAAATATATTGTATATATTTATTTTTAAGGTAATGATTACATACGTTGAATATGAAATGAACTAGAAAACACGAAGTAAAACAAAGCAGATTTTTTGTTTTAATTTGTAAAGGCTACAAAAAAGAAAGGATAAACCTGTAGTTTTTGTCATTTCTCATAGTTGGGATGTATCAAATAATAATTTTTTAAATTTTATTTTTATAATCTTAATCTTAATAAAACTTTGTCTGTATCTTAATAAAAAATTATTTTAATCTTAGCAAAGAATTTTTCTTAATTTTAATAGAGATTGGTTTTAACTTTAATAAAGTTTTTTTTAACTTTCATAAGTATTTATCTTTTCTTACAAACAAATTTTTAAACTTTAAACTAATTAATAGATCTTATCGTCTATCATATTTGTATATTCTCCTAAAAGTATGTTAAATGCATCATATATCTTTTAAAAATATTATTTTTTTAAACATCTTATATAATAAGACAATGGTACTATATCGACTTATAATATCTTATTAAAATACATTTTAATTAAATAATGTAATTACCATGTAAGTAATATTTATTTTACTTATCTTCGAATTGATAATTTATTATATTTAATACTTTTAATTCTTTTTTGTGGTGGCAAGAAGACAGCGACCCATGAAAATGTTGTTGCATGGGTTGTCATTGTAATAAACTACAGCTCCGCGATCGACGACTTTACTGGCGGGACAATCCGGACACGAATCATAAAGAAAGATCGTGTTATCAAGGACAGCTAGGTTGTTTATCTACTCAGTCTGCAAGTAGGTGTGAACAATATTGATGAACAATGGGTTTCTTTTAATGCTGACCTTGTCTGAATCTTAATAAAGAATAAAATAAATAAAAATTTTAATCTTAGCAAAGATTTTTTTTTTCTTAATTTTAATAGAGGTTGGTTTTAACTTTAATAAAAAAGTTTTAACTTTAATAAAAAAGTTTTAACTTTAATAAGTATTTATCTTTTCTTACAAACAAATTTTTAAACTTTAAACTAATTAACATGTATTATATTCTATCATATTTGTATATTCTTGTAAACGTATGTTAAATTCATCATACGTCTTATAGAAATAATATTTTTTTAAACATCCTATATAATATGACAATGGTACTATATCGACTTATAATATTTTATTAGAATATATTTTAATAAAATAACGTAAGTACCATGAAAATGCTTATTTGACGACTCTATAAGAATTGTGTTAAAGGATGCAATTGTAATTGGAGCAGATAGGTTTTTTATTAATCTTTAGACACGACAAAGTAAGTAACTTATTTGAAGTTCATTTATATTTTGTTTTTTATTTTAATTTTAAATCAAAATTGGTTGTAGTGTAGTTTGTAGCTTGTGAGACCGATATAATTTCCGTTTATATTTTCTAATTTTAACTTCAATATTAATGTGACTCTTTAATATTATATTTGTTCATGTTCGGTTGTATCAAATAATAACTTGTTAAAAAAAAATTTATAGCCTTAATCTTAATAAAGCTTTATCGAATAAAGATTATTCTTATTTTTAATAAATATTTTCTTAATTTTATTAAGTATTTATCTTTTTCTTATAAATAAATTTATAAACTTTAGACGAATTAATAGGCCTTGTCGTCTGTTATATTTGTATGTTCTCTTGAACATTATGTTAAATGAATTCCATATCTTATAGATATAATATTTTATAAGCATCTTGTATAATAAGACAAACTTACTATATCAGCTTATAACATTTTATACGAACGTATAACAAAATACTACTAATTTCTTTTCACTTTTATTATGGTGTCAAAGTTAAGAACTATTTGAGGGTCAAACTAGCTGAAACCCCACGCCGGCCTTCAATTCCTGAAGTAGCTTCAAGGGCAATGGATTATATGCAAAAGAATAAGATCGTTGACGTCTATTGCTTAGTAGGGGGTTGGGACATTAAGGATTCAGGCAAGTAGAAGAAATAGTTGATAGTTTTGGAGATGGAAAAGTGTTCGGTTGTCGAAGACAAGATCGTTCTTTGTGGCAACAAAGACGAAGTAGAAAGAACGATGGGTCCCATGTAAGTAATATATATTTTACTTATCTTCGAATTGATGATTTAAGATAGTGATGTTTAATACTTTTCTTTCTTTTTTATAATGACAAGAAAATGACGACCTATGAAAATGTTGTTGCATGGGCGTTCAATGCTATAAACTACAACTTCACGATCGACGAATTCACTGGCGGGACAACTAGTACATAGATAATAAAGAAGGATCGCGTTATTAAGAACAACTAGGTTGTATATCTACTCAGTCTGCAAGTAGGTGTGAACAATATTGATAAACAATTAGTTCTTTTAATACGTACTTAGGTAATCGAATTTTGAGTTCAGGAGACACATTTCTAAATTATGATTTTCTTACACAAGAAGAGAACTCCATTATTAAATATATGAATACTATGTTGTGTTGACAATTTGTTTTTCCTCTTCTTTTATTTTAATTCAAGGATCTGTATAAATCACTTGCGCTTTTAGGTCCGTTCTTCTCAGTGTTCTGACAGGAGAGGATGAGTTTGGCCATATTGTTGCGTTGGAATTAGGTTTCAGTTTGGGCTAGTATTTTATCTTTTATGGACTTTGTGTCCTTATGTGAGGCTTTCTTGATGTATCATTAGGCCGATTTAACTGCCTGCCTCTTTTTTCTTTTTGGTTTCTCTTATATTTCACATCTTTCTCATTCTTTCAATATTAATTTGAAGTTTCAAAAAAACAAAACAGAGAAAAAATTACACTTAAAATTTCCTATGCACGGTGAATGCACGACGAAAGTTAAAGTGTGTGGACAGTTCGACCAATTCTTAATTATAGGGAACGACTATGCTATTATATTGGATATCCATCTGAAGTGACGACATATATTTACACATATGTGACCAACGTGACTTGGCCTGGCAATCTATTACAAAATCAGTCTATCTACGAGGTAAAAGCATAATCTTCTATAATCACAATTGTTAGACTAAGAGATGAAAGCATAAGACTACCATATAGATTTACACATAAGATAGACATCCATGTGCTAGGACTGATACAGATTTTAGCATAATACCGATATCTCTGTTATTCAACTTCACAATCCAGTCCAAAATTAAACAATCCAGGGAACTAATACAAAATGACTCACCTTCATTACCTCATAAACATTTCCAGATTATTGATTCAATCATCGCTATCTTTCGAGTGGATTTCACTGGCCGTGGCGAGCTTGCTGATCCCTAGGTTTGCATCTTGTACAATGGTTATAGAAGGCATCTTGATGACTCGTTTAAGCTGTTCTAGATGACATTCAAATCTTGCAGCAAAAACTTGGACAGATGCTTTCTCGTATAACGAAAATTGCTGAAGAATTCAACGTTGCAGTCTGTGGGACCGACCAAGGTAACCTTGCCAAACTTGGTTCTTATGCAGCCTTCGTTCATTCTGATGCAGTTAGGCTAATAAGATAGACCTGGATTGATTGATACAAAAAAATTTAAGTACGAGGGTTGATTCAGTTTTTTAGTTTTTGAATTCAAGTTCTTTGTCTGTTTCGCTTATACAAGTAGGATTTGGATGTTGTAGATCTAATACTAATCTCTAGTTGACAAGAATCTGTCCAATTTGGTTGCGATTCGTCTTCAATTTGTCATTTGGTTGAAGTCGATAAGGAAAGAATTGATTTACCAAACAGATTGGGCGTCAATCGAGTGAAGCCTGGCTGAATATGATGAAGTCGATAAGGTGCTTCGCGGTTGGTTTGAATGAAGCAGACATGTCTATCCGATGGAGTTGTGGCAAGCGTGTCACATCCAAATTCGTTGGATCGTGTGGGAGTACCGTAGATTGATTTCGCAGAAGGTAGCGCACCAGTCTTCTCCGAGTTTAACCCATGCGTCCACCTGCGTACCGAGAAGCTAGCCCTCACCGCCAGACTGCGCGGCGCGTGTCCTTGCAACCCCTAAGTTGACTTCATTTTTTTTTACCAAAACTTGACCTGCTATAATTTTCTCATCCGGGCACCGATTTGACTTCTGTTTTAGCCTACGAGTTTGTCATGGATTCTACTTTCATTTGAGTAGTGACTAGAATCAAGAAATGGCTAAAGTATTTCTCGTGTGTCTTTATCTCGTTTTTATCTATTCTTCACGCTCTTGAGCGTAGACGACACCTGAATAAGAGAAACAAGCAATTCATTAGGGTAACTGCTCTAGATGGACTAATTAGTCCAAGTTAAGAGATTCAGATGAGACATTTTCATGTCTCATCACCGCGAAGGATATATTCGTTCGATCTGAAGGAAGAAGTCCTTCTGAAGGAGTGTACCTTTCTTTAGTTTATATTATCTTTACAAACTAAAAGGTTTTTTGACCTCACCCCTTCAATATTAATTGGTAATCGAGTTTACGCACCTCAATATTGATAAAAGATTTTTCTCTCTTAAAGTTGCCATATTTGTTAACAACACCAAGACTATGTTGACTTGTGGAAAAAAAAATAGGAGCCCCGATTCAATGAGCTCAAGCTCATGAGGGGGTTTATGAGCTTGAGCCCAATGACCGTTGATCTACTTAGATCAAACAAGAGTTAAAAAAGTACAGCTGTACACCTTATTTTTAGCCACAAACAATTAGTTATAAGTCACACTTTATCTATTTAATTACAGAATTGCCACCGTTTTCTCCATTCAATATTCATCTCTCCACTGCCGTATTCCCCCTCCTTAATCGCCAATGTTTAAACTTAAGACCATTTGATTGGATGGAATTGATTTCTTTACAGGGGAAACTAATTTCTTTGAGAAAAGAGTTGGAGAGTATCAGAAAGCTTCAGTTATGTCAAGTTTGAATGGTTATGGTGGTGATACCCATGTCTCTAAATTAGATGAAGATTTTTGAATCTTCTCTGAAAAAAATTACTACGTAAGTTGTGAAAATATTTAGGGTTTTAGTTTGGTATGGTGTAGTAGTAGTGAGTAATCAGTAATGCTTTTGATTTGGGATTGAGAGCTTTGAAGAGTTTTATCTTGTGTGATTTGTTGCTTAGTCTCTCTCCTTGACAATCTCTACCTATTTTTGCTCTCCAAACACTTGAGTTATCATTAGAATAGTAGAATGAGATGTCTCTCCAAATTAACCCATAATAACATTCACAAGTTTTTCAGTAGCGGGATTGTGTTCTTCTCCACAGTAGAGATTGAAAAGGTGAGAGAATACAGTGGAAGACGAATGGGGAAGACGGTGGCAGTTTTGTAATTAAATAGGTAAAGTGTGACTTATAATGATCTGTTTGTGCCTAAAAATAAGGTGCAAAACTGTACTTTTGTAACCCTTGTTTGATCTAAGTAGATCTACGGTCATGAAGCTCAAGCTCATAAGTCTCCATATGAGCTTGAGCTCATAGAATCAGGGCTCAAAAAATAGGGCTACCAAAAGCAATGATCGGCTAATGTGACCTTAATAATTGTAATATCTTACTTTAGATTTAGATAAAATGATTAATAACTGAACTTTGTCCTAAATTTGTTAATTCACACAAAAAACAAACTGACAAAAGAACCATTTATGTAGAATTGCTTGCATTCCTACAGGTATGGAATATGTAAATTCAACTTGTTAATCCATCTAAGCTAAATCGCCAACCCGACAACATAAGGCTTGTTACTTTCATTGCTTTTAACACATTGTGGCGAATTATCAAATAGTTAATTCTTGTATGGTCCCTTATTGGTGACCAGCTTCCTTTATGGTCCCTTTTTTTCGTAAATTCAAATATGGCCCCTTATTTTCAAGTAAATGTCATTACTATCCTTCTTAATTCTAAATTTAAAACATTAAAAAAAAGTTATTTCCACCTCACCCATCTCTCTCTCTCTCCACCTCATCTCTCTCTACAACTCACCCCTCTCTTTCTCTCCAATTCACCTCTCTCTATCTCCAACTCACCTCTCTCTCTCCAACTCACCTCTCTCTTCTCCGGCAAGGTTGGCGGCCGGAAAATTTTCCGGTCGGCGACCTTCAAACCTAAAAGAAAATATTCTCTCTCTAAATTTTTTTTTTATCTCTCCACTCTCTCTCTCTCTCTCTCTCTCTAAAAACTCCGGCGAAGGGAATCCCTATTAGTGTATAATTACACTCATGTATTTTACTATTTCTTTTAAGGCTATTTTTGTCTTTGTAAAACTTTCATGAGATTATAAATACAAAGCAAATACCCTAACCAGGGTATCTTGAGTTCTCTTAATTTCATGGTATCAAGAGCCACTCCTTAGAAAGTTTTTTGGTTTTCAGTGCCATTACCATCTTCTCATTCCCTTTTTCTCCTGCTTCTTCTTCTTCTTCTTTTTGTCTTCAATGGTCGATAACCCTGTTCATCTCTCTTCCCCCACTATTCATCCCCCTTCTTCCCTATCCAACACTACCAATACTTCTCTGTCATCTTCTTCTTCCTTCCCTAACCTATCCAACATCTCACACCTGGTTTCTATTCGGTTGGATAACTCAAATTACCTTTTATGGAAAAGCCAGCTTCTCCCAATACTTCATTCTCAAGATTTATTCAAGTTTGTTGATGGCTCTTACCCTCCTCCCCCTGAATTTCTTCCTTCAGCTTCTGAGTCATCTTCTTCCTCTTCTTCTTTACCAAACCCTGACTATGTGTTTTGGTATAGAATCGATCAAATGTTGCTCTCTTGGCTAAATGCCACTCTCACTGAACCCATTTTGAGTCATGTTCTTGGACTTACTTCCTCTAAAGCTGTATGGGACTCTCTTGAAATAAATTTTTCTTCCATTAACTCTGCTAGGTTAATGAACCTTAAGCTCCAACTTCAAACAACTAAGAAAGGGAATCTTTCCATTACTGAGTATCTTCTTCGAATCAAGTCCATTTCTGATTCTCTAGCTGCTGTAGGTCATCCTATCTCTGATTCATGGTATCTCCGAAAAGGGTTGGACCAATGCTCTACCTGCTGAGGTATACACCCTTTGGAGTGTTTGAAGCGACCCGACCCCCTTGTTCGTTCTGGGTCTCGTCGCAGTTAACATCAATCCGCCGTAGAATGCAATTTCTTACTCCCTTGGTGCTGAGAAGGGAGTAAGAAAGGGAATCTTTCCATTACTGAGTATCTTCTTCGAATCAAGTCCATTTCTGATTCTCTAGCTGCTGTAGGTCATCCTATCTCTGATTCTGAGCTGGTTCTTGTGACCCTCTCTGGTCTTGGTCCAGACTTTGAAGGTTTTGTCACCTCCATTACTACTCGAATGGTTCCACCAACTTATTCTGAACTACACTCTCTTCTGCTCACTCAAGAATTTCGCATTGATCTTCTTCGTACTCAGAACATTCAACCAGCAGCTCTACTTTCTCAACCTCCTCCAGCTCCTAAACCTTCTTCCTTTTCTTCTCCTCGCTATAGCAGAGGTCGTCATAACAATAACAGAGGCTATCGAGGATCTAACAGAGGTGGCTATTCCAATAGAGGAGGATATCAAAGACCCTCCTCATCTCTTCTTGGCCCTCATCCTCAGGTTGTTATTTGTCAATACTGTGGGAAGGCTGGACACACAGCTCGACAGTGCTATAGCTTACCCCAACTCAATGATATGGCTCGTTCCTTTGCTTCAATGGGGATTGACTCAGTGACTGCTGATCCCAACTGGTATTTAGACTCAGGGGTCACTATGCATATCTCCTCTGATGTTGCCTCTACTTCTTCTCGATCAGAGGCTCCAATCCCTGATCATGTTATGGTAGGAACTGGAAATGTCACCCCTGTCTCAGGTATACAAAATATCTCTATTCCCTCTACTAATTTGAAACTCAATAATGTCCTAATTGTTCCTTCCTTCAAAAAGAACCTTGTCTCTGTTTCACATCTCCTTCGTGATTTTAATTGTTTTGTTGTTCTCCATCGAAATGGATTCTATGTTCAGGACATCCCATCAGGGAAGACTCTCCTCGTAGGAACAATTGATGAGGGTCTCTTCCGTATTTCCCCAAAGAAATCCACTTCAACTCCAACCATCCTTTTTGCTTCATCTCTATCATCTTCATCCTCTGCAACAGCTGAAGTTTGGCATCGCCGATTAGCTCATCCTCATTTTCAAGTTTTCAATTTAGTTGTTAAAAACAATGTTCTACCAATTAAAAAGTCTGTAATGAAATCAATTAAATGTTCAAGTTGCATTTCAGGCAAACATCATCGTATTCCATTTAATTCTGTTCTTCATACATCATCTTCTCCAAATGAAATTGTGCATTCAGACCTTTGGGGTCCTTCTCCAATTATCTCACCTTCTGGCCATCGTTATGTCTTACTTCTGATTGATGATTACACAAGGTTTACTTGGCTTTACTTTTTAAAATCCAAATCAGAAGTACAAACACATTTCAAAAATTTTAAAAGTTTTGTGGAAAAACAATTTTCAAAACCCATTAAAGTGCTTCAGTCTGATGGTGGTGGCGAGTATGTCAGCTCTGCCTTTTCTGAATTCTTAATTGCCAATGGCATTCACCATCGACGCTCTTGTCCTCACACCCCACAGCAGAATGGTGTGGCTGAGCGCAAAATTAGGCACTTGGTCGAAACCTCTGTCACTCTTCTTCATCAGTCTTCTCTTCCTCATACCTTTTAGCCAGAGGCCTTTCAAACTGCCATTTATACCATTAACAGACTCCCTAGCAATACTCTTCTTGGTCTATCTCCCTATGAAAAACTCCTCAACATCAAACCTAATTACACAGAACTTCGTACTTTCGGTTGTAGGTGTTATCCTCTCTTATCTCCCTATCGTTCTTCGAAACTGGATTTTAAGTCGAAACCATGCATTTTCCTTGGTTACAGTCCTAATCACAAAGGATATCGATGTCTCGATGAGTCATCCTCTCGAATTTTCATTTCCCGCCATGTTTTATTTGATGAAGAACACTTTCCTCTCTCTTCTTCCCCAAATTCAAATAAAGAAAACCCTAATTTCAAAATTGCCCTAAATTGGACGTTGGACCCAAAGTCAATCTTTCCTCTTTCGTCTCCTGGTCCAGTTGTACCCGTCACTAAGACACGTCAGACCACCTCTCCCACTCGTCTGCTACCTTCACCTTTAGCTGGTGGTCCAGCATCACCACGACTCTCTGACCCTACCCCTGATTCCACTAATACCAACTCAGTCCACCTGTCCCCTACAAATCAGATAATGTCTCCCACCTTCCCAACGCTGGACCACGCGTCAGAAAACCCCTCTCCTCCTCCACAAAACCCTAATTTTCCAATTCCACCTTCTTCGATTGTACCTTCTTCTTCTCAGACCATTCCTCTCAACCCCAACAATAATTCTTCTACTTCTATACATCCAATGGTTACTAGGAGTCGTGATGGTACACGAAAACCAAAAGTATTACTTTCTACTACTTCCCCTTCTACTTCCTCTCTGTTTTTTGATGAACCTTCAACTTTCAATCAAGCGTCGAAACATAGGCATTGGAGACAGGCAATGGAGGAGGAACTCTCTGCTCTTCACCAAAACAAGACTTGGTCCCTTGTCCCTCCTCCTACCAACGGTAACATCGTGGATTGCAAATGGATTTATAAGGTTAAAAGGAAAGCTGATGGATCAACTCAACGACACAAGGCTCGTTTAGTTGCTAGGGGATTCACTCAAGAACAAGGGGTGGATTATGATGAGACCTATAGTCCAGTAGTGCGTCCGGCAACAATTAGGTCTGTTCTCTCTCTCGCCGTCACAGGTAATTGGAAAATCAATCAATTAGATGTTAAGAACGCCTTTTTGAATGGTGATCTTGTTGAGTCTGTTTACATGACTCAACCTAAGGGTTTTGAAAGTAAATCCTTCCCTAATTATGTTTGCAAGCTTCATAAGGCCATCTATGGCCTCAAACAAGCCCCTAGGGCATGGCATTCTCGATTCTCTTCTTGTCTTCTTCAATTTGGATTTCATCAGTCAGTTTCAGATCCATCTATGTTCTACTTCAGGATCAAAAGTGATATTCTTATTTTACTACTTTATGTTGACGACATTTTAGTCACTGGTTCGTCAAATTCGTTAATCAACTCCTTGATTTCTCGGTTGAAGTCGACTTTTGAAATGAAAGACCTTGGTGAAATAGGATACTTCTTAGGAATGGAAGCTACTCGAACTAAGGATTCATTAATTCTTACTCAACAGAAGTATGTAACTGATTTGCTACAAAGATTTGGGCTAATGGAATCTAAATCAGTTCTGACACCAGTCATCACCGGCAGTAAGTTATCCAAATCAGATGAAGATTCTTTACAGGATCCTCAATTGTTCCGAAGCATTGTAGGTGCTCTCCAATATCTGACTCTTACGAGACCAGATATCTCCTACGCAGTCAATCAAGTTTCGAAATTCATGGCTTCTCCCTCAACTGTTCACTTGACGGCGGCGAAAAGAATTTTCCGATATCTGAAAGGCACTCTCTCTCATGGTCTATGTTTCCGGCGAGCCACATCACTTCCTCTTATTGGCTACTCAGATGCTGACTGGGCGGGTTCACCCGACGACAGAAGGTCCACGTCTGGCTATAGTATTTTTCTTGGGCCCAACCTCATTGCTTGGGCCTCCAAGACCCAGCCCACCGTTGCCCGTTCTTCCACCGAGGCCGAGTACAGAGCAGTGGCCCATGCCACCACAGAGTTAATATGGCTAAAGAATCTTTTGTCTGAGTTAGGCTATAGGCAGCCATCCACCCCAGTCATCTTTTGTGACAATCTTAGCACAACTTACTTGACTATGAATCCAATATTGCATTCTCGAACTAAACATGTCGCAATTGATTTCCATTATGTGCGAGAATTGGTTAAAAGTGGTACTATCAAGGTTCAATTTATCTCGGGAGATTTGCAACTTTCGGATATTTTCACTAAGGGGCTCCCAGGCCCTCGGTTTAGAGAACTTAGTTTCAAGCTCTCATTAGTTCCTGGGCTTTCGGCTTGAGGGGTGGTATTAGTGTATAATTACACTCATGTATTTTACTATTTCTTTTATGGCTATTTTTGTCTTTGTAAAACTTTCATGAGATTATAAATACAAAGCAAATACCCTAACCAGGGTATCTTGAGTTCTCTTAATTTCAATCCCTTCGCCGGAGTTTTTAAAGAGAGGAGAGAGATTTTTTTTTCTTTTTTAGGTTTGAAGGTCACCGGCCGGAGAAGAGAGAGGTGAGTTGGAGAGAGAGAGAGGTGTCTTGGAGAGAGAGAGAGGGGTGAGTTGTAGAGAGAGATGAGGTGGAAAGAGAGATAGGGGAGGTGGAAATAACTTTTTTTTTTAATGTTTTAAATTTAGAATTAAGAAGGGTAGTTATGACATTTACTTGAAAATAGGGGTCATATTTGAATTTACGAAAAAAAAATGGAGCCATAAAGGAAGCTGGTCACAAAGTAGGGGGCCACATAGGAATTAACTCATTATCAAAATCTCAAAGAAAGAAAAAAGAGTTCTACAAAAAGACCTAACGGATTTTGAATGTGAAACTATCTTCCCTCGCAATGCCAATGACGTGAAATTCCTTACAAAATTTCCCGCAGCAAGGGCTGCAACAAGTGTGAAGTCTTCTGAAAAACAGACAAAGTTCCCAGAAATAGAACTCTTTGAACTATACATTGGAGAAACGACCAGAACTTGATTTCCTCCTTGCAAGGCATTTGCCTGATTCTCCAAAAGCTCAACAAAAACACAAGTCCTAAACAACAACAGCAACGAACCGTTAGATGATGATGATATTTTTATGGTTGAAATGTTAGATGAAGTTTTTTTAGGGAGAAAAAAATTGTTAGAGTGAAAAAAAGAGAGTTGGATATGTCGGAGAACAAGAGAAGGGTAGCTTTGGAAGAGAATAAAAAAGTTAATGGTCATTGGACGGTAAAGGCAAAAAAAAGTCATCTGGGTAGTTTTGATAAACAAGAGGGCTACGCGGGAAGCTGGTCATAAACTAGGGGGTCATTTAGGAAATAACTCAAATAGTATAACTAAAGATCATATCTTGAATAATATTCAATGAAGGTGATCATTGTATGGTTGGACCTAATTTTCCATCTCTCAGCCTGGAGGAGATCACCCACGTAGTTTATTCTTCAACATGATCATCAGCTATCCGATCTACCATTGAAGGGGTGTGATGCTCGTGGCCTATGAATCCAAAGTACGGGTTTTCTCTTGGGAGTTAATGTTCGATCTTTGATGTTGCAATTCACACCTTTGTTGATGTTGAAAACCCAGTGAGTAGTCTTCACGAGCGCAGTCGGGGCAAAGGAGCAAAGATTACTTTCAATGTCAAGGTTTCTGTTTTGATGGTTTAGTTATTATTTGAAGAGTTTGTTTGGTGACTTAATGGCTTATTTTGAAGGTTTTGTGTTCATATAAAAATCCCTTTTGACATGGTTTTGTTTACATGAATTCAAGTATAATTATAAGTAGTGTTAATGAAACTAATCTTAGTTTTCTGCAAATGGGTAAGCATTTGATATCTAATATAGCACTGAACTCGTACAAAGTAGGAGTGGGAATCGGGCGGGCTCGGTCGGGCTCGGGCTACCAAGTGTCGGGCTCGGGCGGATTGGGCTCGGATAAGCCGAGCCCGAGGTATTGAGCCGGGCGAATCAAAGACTTGAAGTGCCCGTAGCCCGTCCGAGCCCGACTACCCGAACGGGTTTCAACGGGCTCGGGTCGGGCGGGCTCGGGTTTATTGAATTATTAAAAAAAATAAAATAAACAATAATTTAACAATAAAACAATAATTTAATTAAAAAACAATAATTAATTAAAATACCAACCATTATATATATGATTATCAGATTATATCATAAACAAAATTACATAATCACCCATTTTAATAACAAAAAGTACATTTCTCTCCCTCCAACATTTTAATAACAAAAAGTCCAACATATAAACAAAAAGTTACATTTCTCTCCTTCATTCATTAATCGAGCAATCGAACTTAAGAAATGCTAGGACTAGGAGTTGGTTCGGGAAACCCGTCGTTTAACGGATCAAACTCCTTCAAAGTAACATTAAGCTCATGTTTCAACCAATCCTTAAGACAAACACAACACTCCAACATTTCCGGAGTTAGGCTACTCCGATAGTCCCCCAAAATTCTTTTACCTAGAGAGAAAGCCGACTCGGAAGCAACAGTCGAAACCGGGACAGCAAGAACATCACGTGCTATTCGGGACAAAATCGGATAACTCTTCTCGTTCTCACTCCACCAACCCAAAACATCGAACTTTTCAATATTATCGACCGCAGGATCTGGCTCAGACTCATATTTAGATATTTTTTCGGAAGCGGTAGCTATAGGGTCCTTTCGAACTCTCTTAATACTTCTCCAAAAAGCACCACGCCTAGACGGTCCATCGAGCTCACTCTGGGGTTGATCAACAGCAGACGACGAAGAAACGGATGTAGGCACACTCAAATCAGCCGTATACTCTTTAAATAATTCACGTAACTTGCCGATCATGGTGGCAGATTGCTCAGTAGAACATGAGCCGAAGTATCGAAACAATTCTCAAGTTCGGTTAAGAGCATATGAACTTTCATTTTGATCCTTGGATCTAAAATACATGCAACACCAAACAATACGGGAGTTTCACCCCAATACTTGCAAAATTTAGCCTCCATTAAATGAATAATGCCCGCAAACATAGGATCATGACGATTATCTAAAAATACCATCCCAATATCAACCAAATACTCCAAGACGGAGTTAGAAGTCACATAATCAACACCAGAAAAGAAGTTGGTTGCCTCATAAAAAGGCTTCAAAAACTTGTACAACAAATTGGCGTGCTGCCAATCACTACTCGATAAGACAAAAGGCGGAGATCGATCAGATAAGAACGAGTCGATCGGATCCTTAAACGGAAGGGCACTTCTCAACATAAAATAGGTTGAATTCCAACGATGTTTTACATCCAACTGCAATTTTTTAGGAGAATAGTTCTTTGATTCACAATGTGTTCGAAATTGTGCATTTCGAGTCTCCGATGCAGAGATATATTCAAGACAACCTTTCAGCCGAGTAAGCATTTCTTTAAACTGGGGAACTTTAAAACCATCCTGAACAACCAAGTTCAAGATATGACGGCAACATCGAACATGAAATAATTCGCCTCTCAATGGTAAATGAGGCATTAACTCGATTAAACGAGAAACAGACACAGTATTTGCACTAGCATTATCCATTGACAAGGAAAACACTTTGCCAGATATTATCCAATCATTAGTTAGCTTATCATACAAAACATTGGCAATGTGTTCCCCAGTATGAGACTTGTCCAACAGAATGTAAGAGATGATTCTCTTTTGGACACACCAAATTTCATCAATGTAATGCGCTGTTATGCACATGTAACTAAGCCTCTGGTTCGAAGACCACATATCAGAAATAAGAGCAATTCGACCAGGAGCACTAAGTAAAACATTTCTGAGTGCATCTTTTTCTTCCTTAAAGTATTTAAGGATATCATTTCTAACAGTGCTCCTAGAAAATGACTTGAACCCAGGATGGAAGGAATCAGTAATATAAAATTGAAAGAAGGGGTCCTCCACAAATTGCATCGGCAACTCGCGAAGGATTAAAAGCTTGATAGTGTTTTTGCGAGGTCTCGCTTGACTAAACTGAAATGAACCCATATTTCCACTGTTTGGATCCTGTACCAACTTTGATTGAGTCAAGTCAATTTTTAGTGCTCTAGCACACTTAAATGTGTGTCTCTTGAAATGTGTTGTCCCGTTAGAAGATTTCGAATTTCGAGAAACGCCACAAAAGTTACATTTGGCCATTTTAATGATCTTGCCTCCATTTTTAGGATCAGGAGCATCATGAAAGGAATAAAAGTCCCAAACCTTAGAAGTTCCGCCTCTCGAACAGGTTGACGTTCCAGTCAGCACATCTACTTCGCCTGCGGGAGAACCAGCAGGAGCAGACACACCAGGAACAGGAGGATCAGCAGTACCAGCAGGAGATATTTCTCTATGAGCACCACTCTGACTCTCCATCAAATCAACCTAAGTAGAACCACAGCCAACATAGAAAGTCATTCTACTAAGCTGAGTTCATGAGAGATCTAAGATAACGAAATTCATCATCGGTTTGTAGGAACATCAATATTCGTTCGGACATTCAATTTCTAACCAGCTTCCTTGAATCACCCATTTTGGTTACAGTGTTCTAACAACAAAGAAGTGTCCACAATTGGGAGAACCATTTAGGTTCTTCATCAATTCGGTCCTTCTAAGTGTTTAAACAACGCATCCAAAACTGGAATGACAAGTGATCCAGTCTGAAATCATGAGTCCTACAGAGAAGGTAAGAAACATAGAAGTGAGAAATAGACAAGTTCAAAAACAGACAAGTTTAAGAACTTAGAAGGTAAGTTGTTTTAGAAATAGAAAGTAAAGAGAAGTGAAGGTTAAAAAACTTGTTTTAAAAAAGAAAGAAAGAGAAGAAGAAGAGTAGTTTTGAAAAACAGAAAAACAAAAGTAGTTTTAAAAAAGATTTGTTTTAGAAAAAGAAAGTAAATAGAAGTGAAGGTTAGAAAACTTGTTTTAAAAAAGAAAGAAAGAGAGAAGAAGAGTAGTTTTGAAAAACAGAAAGAAGAGAAGTAGTTTTAAAAAAAGATTTGTTTTAGAAAAAAAAAAAGTAAAGAGAAGGTTAGAAAACTTGTTTTTAAAAAAAAAGAAAGAGAGAAGAAGAAGAGTAGTTTTGAAAAACAGAAGAAGAGAAGTAGTTTTAAAAAAGATTTTTTTAGAAAAAGAAAGTAAATAGAAGAGAAGGTTAGAAAAGATTTGTTTTAGAAAAAGAAAGTATAGAGAAGGTAAGAAAATCTTTTTTTAAAAAAGAAAGAAAGAGAGAAGAAGAAGAGTAGTTTTGAAAAACAGAAGAAGAGGAGTAGTTCTAAAAAAGATATGTTTTGAAAAAGAAAGAAAGATAGAAGAAGAAGATTTGTTTTTAATTGTCCTGAACATGAAGGCAAGATCATCATGTTGGCTCAGATCTGTGATGTCTGACTGAGTTGTTTGAAAAAAAAATACTTTAATCTATGATCAAGTCTCACTAAGTTGTTTAAAAAAAGAGATCTAATGGTTCTAAAACAAGAGATCTATAAATATTATTAATTACCTAATGGTTCTAAAACAGAACACTCAGATCTGTTTAATCCAACAGATCGATAGTCAGATGACTCAGATCTGTCTGATTAAACAGATCAAACTCAATGTTTGTGTTCTGTTTCAGAACTAAAAAAAAAAAAAGAATATTATCTATGATCTATCATCTTGTATCAAAGAGATCTAACGGTTCTGAAACAGAACACTCATTTGAGTTTGATCTATTTAATCAAATGAGTGTTCTATTTCAGAACAAAAAAAAAATCCACTATTTTTTGTGTCTGTAGATGGTACATCTTACATCGACTTCAAGTCATCAATCACATAAAAAAAAAATTACAACAAGAACAGACCCTAATCCGATCTATTTGATCAGACAGATCAAAGGTTTAGAACTCTGATCTGTCTGATCAAACAGATCTGTTAACATTTTAAGATTGAACTAACTATTTAAGATCTAATAACAACATAGTATAACTTTTCACAAATCAAAAACAAATAACAAGATCATAACAGAAATAAAAATAAAAAACCTATCTAAGATGAGTTCGAAGGCTTAACCGCTTCATTTGATCTTAAAG
Organism: Eschscholzia californica subsp. californica; assembly: GCA_002897215.1. Classification (NCBI taxonomy): domain Eukaryota; kingdom Viridiplantae; phylum Streptophyta; class Magnoliopsida; order Ranunculales; family Papaveraceae; genus Eschscholzia; species Eschscholzia californica. The sequence continues at coordinate 208,966 of BEHA01000248.1, forward strand.
ATCATCAGCGTATACCATTAACCGAACATCATCAGAAGTCAGAACTTAGAAGTAGATCCCTTTCTCGGTTTCTCCAAAGTCCAAACTCGAAACCCACATCGCATGCATCATTAGAAACAGTAGAAGACTAAAAGTAGAGAGAAGATACTAACCATTTTTGTAGATCCTATCTGTTGGATGATGAAGGTAAGATGACCGGGAACTTTAATGTTTCGTTTAGGGCTTTAGGGTTACTTAGATGAAGCTTTAGGTTTTCGTTTAGGGCTTTAGGTATTAGGGTTACTAGTAGAGAGAGAGAGGCGGAGAGAGAGCTTCCATTTTCGTTTATGGTTTTAGGGTTACAGGTTACTGGTGGTAGGAGAGAGAGAGGCGGAGAGGGAGAGAAGACTTAGGGTTCGGCTGTGAGGGTTTTTATAGGGTGGTCGTTTTAATCCAACGGCTGAGATGTGATTTGAAGGGGCGCCCTATCTCAGCCGTTGGATTATAAAATGACACGCGGATTCTAACGGGTACCCTCTCGGGCTAACTGTCGGGCTATGTTGTCGGGCTCTGTCGTCGGGCTTGTAATCGGGCTATGCATCGGGTCGGGACTCGGACGGGCTTAACGGGCCGGGACTCGGAATTGAGAACCTGTCCAAGCCCGGCCCTATGAGCCCGGCTCGGGGCTGCTTCGGTCATCGGTCTCTCACGGTTCGGGCCGAACGGGCCGGATCGCAGGTTTCCGGACCGTTTTCCCAGCCCTAGTACAAAGTATCAACTCTCACCAAAGTCTGCCTGTCCATCTGTTCTCGCTCGTTCAGTGTAAACTCTTACAAGCTTGTCATAAATCTGACTTCACTGGTGCAAACAGTGGTGAAGAATATTTTCTGATTTAAACACTCACCAAAGCTCGCGTTAACTGTAGCTGGACCGTTTAAATGATTGATAAGTGAACTTTGTCCTAAATTTGTTAAATAACATAAAAAAATAAAACAAACTAACGAAAAGAACCATTTATGTAGAATTGCTTGCATTCCTATGGGATTGGAATATGTAAGTTCAGCTTTTTGCATCCATCTAAGCTAAACCACCGACCTGACAACATAAGGCTCACTACTTTCATTTAACTTTGCTTTTAACACATTGTTGCGAATTATCAAAATCTCAGAGAGAAAAAAGAGTTCTACAAAAAGACCTAATGGATTTTGAATGTGAAACTATCTTCCCTCTTAACCGCCAATGGCGTGGAAACTCCTTACGAAATTTCCAAGGGCAAGTGCAGCAGCAAATGTGAAGTCTTCTGAAAAATAGACAAGGTTCCCAGAAATAGAACTCTTTGACCTATACATTGGCGAAACGACCCGAGCTTGATTTCCTCCTCCTTCGGCGCTTTTGCCTGATTCGCCAAAAGCTCAAAAACAACACAAGTCCTAAACAACAGCAGCAATGAATGGTTATTGCAATATCATATTTCAGTGGTACAAAAAAATATAGCACTAGCAGTAGACATTTCAACTACTCTATAATGTTCAAGTTATTTGACGTAACAAAGAGAATCTTGAAAATTCAAAATTTAAAATAATATCTAATTATTTTAGTTAACACTGACCACCAAATCTGGCGAGTGTGTTAATAGTGATCGTGTTTTCATTACGAAAAGCAACACCATGAAAATATGGAACTAATCATTCTTTGTTGTTTTAAATCGAATGGAAGATTCGATTTTTAGAATGCTTTCACTTACCAGTACAAGCAATAAGAATAGGTATTAGCCACTGAGCTGCAACTACTCCAGGTGTGTCAAGCTACAAAAAAACAGAATTAAAAGGTAATATGCCAAACTAAACCAGTGCCAAGATGGAGCGAGGGGCGAATAAACCTAGGTGTATATGCATTTACCAACGGAACATAAATATAACCTACTTACCTCATCTCTACGAAGCAGACCCAAGAAGTCCATGGTTTTGCTATATTTGTTTCCGACTATGGAAGAAGAGGAGCTTCCTTTATTTGCATTGAACCCCTCGATCTTCCCCAGATTTGAGTTTTCCATGGTCATATTTGAATCTCTAACGACATCCGAATTAGGAAATCCTGGTAATCTTCTATTCTTACCCATCATTTGCAAACTAAATCCCTTCGTTTTCCATATCTCAAATCTGGAATCTTTCTGGCAGATCATATCCTTTTCAAGAACTGCAGAGTAAGAAGAGAAGTTCACATCAGTTCTGCGAGTTGGTAACTGGCCCTCTTCCTTGTGGAGGGGTACACTTTTCTTAACCAAATCAGAGAAGAGCACTGGATCTTTGATATTCGCACTAGTGAAATCCAAGATTTTCTTCAGAAGCCAATAGCAATTTGTCACCATGTGGCTACTGTCAAGGCAATTGGAGTCGCCATACACAGAAATACGTCCAGTACCCACTTCTACAAGTCCTAAAATAGAAGAGTCCTCCTACATTGTTTGACAGGCAACACCACGCAAAAGGTCAGCAGCTTTCTTTCTTATAGAACTACTTCTACTATTCCAGAAATATGTTGGAAAAACAACTAGAATTATGAACACCATGAAAAAAATTATTTCTTATTGTTGTGAGTCTTGTGACGATGAGCTTACATATAAACTTGATACATCCAAAATCATATTTCATTGGAAAAGCAGCCTCACTGAATGGAACTCGTGTCACAGAGACCTTTATTTACTAGTTGTTCTGTTACATTTTTTAACATTATTAGAACTAGTAACTGTTGTTGAAGAACCTATTTTGACAGGCAGTTGGTTTATCTAGTGAGATAAAGTTAGGAATATAGAAACTCAGTACTTCGGTAAGCAAATTCCTTTCGGGGGTCTAAGAGCGGTCCTTACCGAGAAGACTGTCATCCTAATGTGTTACTAAAGAAATCGAGAAATGAGTTGTCACGTAACACAGACAGCGATATAATGGAGCTTCACTGGCTATTTCCATCTTTTACTCATAGGGTGCAAAGCGAGCAATGACTAAGTAAATTATTTGCCTAGGGAATAATAATTTAAACAAGCACACGAGTAACCCTAGATTCGTATTAAACTAATGCATGTTGACTGGTTCACATTCCACATCTACCATGCGCTACCCCAACAGATTAACTGGAAAAAGTTTTATACTCACCTTCATCAAACCAGAAGAAGCACCACTCTCTGAGCTATCAAGGAAAGGAAAGCTATGCAAATACCCACCACCTGGAAACCTCACTATGTCTGTTCCAGATGCATAACGACTTTGCTCCCCATTTATAGAATAATCACCATTTAGAATTTTGTCCCCAAATGCAATTCCATATGGAGCCAGAAGATCATTTAGTGCAGGAACATTTGAACCTCCAGTAATCGGTGTCCACCAGCTTCGAGTGTTATCATCAAAAAATCTCATTTTCACCATTGTGTCCACATTATACCACTCAGCAAACACAGCCAACCCCAGTCCAGTATTAACAATGTCGTCCCTTAGTTTCTCAATCTCTTCTTCGAAATACTCATCCTCAAGATCCACCAAGAGAAGTGTTCCATACTGACGAGCATCAAAACATGTGAATGGTGAACCAAGAGTTTCAACATAGTATCCCGCGTCTCTCAGCATGTTGAACATAATGTGGAAATTAGTATGTAGGTGATCCCCGTGCCAATCTAGTATATCATTACGAACATCCAACGAGTCTCTCGGGATATAACCGGGTGGATATTTGATATTGTGAAATTGATCCCAAAGAACCCGTTTTGCTCTTGGAGGAGTTGAGATAACTTTTAGCTTCAACTGAAGATTACATGTGCTAGTCCTTGGGCTTTTATCTCCTCTGGCTGCTGGACTAGTTACTGTAACTGTCACATTACCTTCAATCACACCTGAAAACCGGGCACCTTCTTCTTTTATTTGCATATGGATAGCTAGATAACCGGTCCAAGGCCAGATGACTTCTGAGTATGTAAAGTGAATGCTGACCAGATTGCCCACATCTGTTGAAGGTTGCCATGTAGGTGGGGATGCAACATAGCCAACGACACCCATCCCATTTAGAATTGTGACATTGAAGATGACTGGCATTGCACCTGCATAGAGTGGCTGACGGCAAAAGGGCCAGGAGTAGGGGCAATCTGTGTAGTCGAGAACACTGGGAAAAACACTTGCCCGAGGTTTGTAGCTTTTTAGAATCTCATATGACTCTAAGCTAACAGAAAAGGGGAGAGTTAGCAAGCTTGTTAGCAGAGAATTATAGAAAATCAAGAAATTAACACAATTAATTTGGAAAACTTACAGATCGATTCTTCCTGCACCCTGCTCGTACATGTTGGGACCAGACAGCTTAGCGGCCCCTTCAACCAGTGCCTGTTTCATACTAGCCGGATTTAAAATATCTTTTCGAATTCCTTCGGGCATGACACTGACAAGCAAACAGACCACACCTGCAACCACTGGACTAGCCACACTGGTACCTGAGAGACTTTTACAACCTGTGCTGATCTTGGATCCCATGATTTCTCGTCCATATGCAACAACGTCTGGTTTCACACGACCATAGCTGCATCAGTAAAAGTTAATTGTAGTCAGAGATTAGCTCAACATGCTTGAATTAGACCAAAATCAGCATCAGACTAAAAAGACTGAGATGAGATATCAAGACACCACATTTGTTGCCAAAAAATGGTACGAAGACACATTTGTTGAACTTTTCATTAGCTCCTCACTCAGTTCCATTTTTTTGGAAAATAACATTGACTCCATAAAAACAAAGACTAGGAGCAAAATAACCTCCCCCGGATAAGGTTATATCCGTCAACCGGAGTTCCTCAGTTTTGCTGTTGAAACACGAACAAGCAAAACCAAGAATTAAGAAAAGATAGGTTAACTGGATAAAGAGAAGTGCAGATACTATACCCGTGAGGAATCTCCCATGTACTCATTCCCCGAGAGGAAAATGAAGCTATATGATCACTGTAATCAATGCCACCAACACCGATGACATCACTTTGATCTGCAGGGTTGTTTAGGGTACCATACAGAGGTCCATCATTTCCGATGGCCGAAACCATAATAACATTATTTGCTGTCAGCTCCCAAACCTAGAAAACAACACAAGTCACAAGGAAATTAGACTATCACATGAAATAGGTACCTTCTTCTTTTTCTTTCCTTTTTGGTTACTTTGTCCAATATACTCAAAACTGAAAGCACAAAAGTTTGCCAACTAAGAGATGGGTCATTAACAAATAACATAAATGAAATAGAGGACTACCGTCTACCAAAACGCAAATTCAGGAAAGCCACAAGGAGAAGTAACCAACGGAGATCACTTATATTTAAATTTTGTGGAAAAGAACTTCTGGAATTTTCTAAGAAATCAAGCAATCGAGCTAAATCAGAAATTCAAGGAAGATTTACCTTCTCAACAAATGGGAGATCCAAATAATCAGGTCCACCTATACTCAAATTTAGTACATCCATCTCTTTTGCAATGGCATAATTGAAAGCATCAAGAAACCATGATGTATAAGATACCTGCAAGAGGCTGAATACAGATTTCTCACACTTCCGCCACCAATTATTCCATCTGAAAACAATTTAATTAAAAAAAAAACTAATATCATTGTAACATGACAGCTTCAGCTAATTTTTTAGTTTTTATGTAGCGTCTTTGTGTTATAACCTAAAGTAATTTTCTGTTTGTAGCTTTTTAAGATAATGTAACGTATCCCAATTTCCAAATACCAGTATTAGCTAACATTTTCAAACAAAATAGAGTTCGCTGCATATGATAGACGTTATGTTTTTCTAGGCATGCTTAAGAAGCTTAAACTCTGGATTCAACCTCTAGTCCTCCATAACAATAGCATGATCAACCAGTCAAACATTTTAAGCTTAATTTTTTAAGATTTTGACGGTTTAAAACCAAGTCAACGGACACTAATATCAATCTGACTCTAAATATGTTGTAACATCTCAGTGCCACGTGAAATGAAGTGATTTTCTGAATATGAAAACTTTGGGGCGTTCTTAATATGAACTAATGAATAGGGAACTCCAAAGATTAAATAATATCAAGCACCTGAAACATACGAGGCTCATAAAGTTGAAAAGTTTTACACTAATGAGCATAATGAGGACGAAATGATAGACAACGTGCTACTTACATGAATGGTTATGTTTAACAAAAACGACCAACCAAATTCGCACTATTAATGAGACCAAAGGAAGTTGTTATGAAAGCACTTGGCTTCTATGTTTTGACATAAAGCACAATTTGCATTACCTGGGCATCAGTAAATACACGAAAAGCATAAATCTCTGTGTCGGGTGCAAAACCAAGGCACTCATCATCTTCGCCAGCAATAACTCCCGCCACAAATGTCCCGTGTCCAAGATTGTCATTTAGTGTATCCTCATTGGTCCAGTTTGTGCGTTCCTGCAGAATGTATCAGCGTACCCCATTAACCAGATATAACGAAAAAAAATTACCCAACCCATAGGCTAGATTTACAAATAAAAGCAGCAGACTCGAGCATAACCAACGAAGGAAGTACCTTTATGTTACGAAAGTGAGGGTGATTAGCTCGAATACCAGTATCAAATATTGCCATTTTAACCTTTGCCCCAGTATATCCTTTACCCCAGAGTGTCTCCGCCCCAAATAAAGATGTAACTTGGGATCTCTATAAACAAAAATAATATAGTAATTGCAGATTCTCATTAATACAAATTTCCAAACAAGATGAAACAATCGAAAATTTCACAAAGAAGAAATAAATTTTTTTTTTTTTTACCTCCATCATAAGCTTGCGTTTCCAACTAATAGAAGAATTAATAAGTGGGGATTTATATTCTTCATCACTAAATGACATAGAGGTGAATATCTTTCCTGGTTTTTTCTTCCCATCAACAAATGAACCGCCTTTAACTCCATCTTCTGCAAACAAACTCCTGGAATAGCTCAAATCAACTGAAACATCCTTAACAAGCCCTAATTTTTCAAATTTTGAGATCAACGTCGTTCGAACTGATTCTTCTATAGAAACAAGACCAAAATCGGTAGGAAATGAAGATGCAGGATTCTTTCTCTCGATCCATTTCCACCTAGATAATATTCCTAAATTCTTTTCAAGGTAAATACGGTGATCATCCGCTTTCTTGTACTCACGAAACCTAACTATATAACTTCTCAGTGGGGCATCTTCTTCAATTACCCTAATAGTTGTTTCAGTTAATAAGGGTTGATTTATATTCTTGGTTTCTTCTAAACGGTTGTCGATCGGATCGAGGTAGGGTTGGAAGAATGGAGATCTGAAACGAAGGAAATAGAGGGAAATAAGGATGACAAAGAAAGCAAGTAGCGTATTCATGGTGTTTCTTGTTTATTTGGTGTTAGGGTTTTGTATAATTTGGCGGGAAAGATAACAAGTTCCAACATTGGACGAAGTAATTCGTGATGATTTATCTTCTCTCTCTCTCTATATATTAGGTTTTTGATTTATTTCTTCTCCGGTTCCTTCGATCTAGGTTTTGTTTGAGGGGGGTGAAAGAGGAGGAGGAGGAGGAGGATGTTTCTTTATGGTGAAGTGTCGATCCGACTGTGCGAAGTATTTCTCTCTCTAGTCTCTACCTCTCTCTCTCTCTCTCTCTCTCTCTCTCTCCTCTAGACAGTTTTCCGATTGGGATCGCCTGCAAATACGGAAACATTATTAATTTTTGAAAGCGACTTGATATTCATTTTGGCCGCCTCGTGCATCATAACGATCAAGGCATTCAAATAACTCCACTAGCATATGGTCTTGGGCTCTGCAACCTTGTGGAAGGCTGATTTTTCAAAGAAGCAATAAGTTTGTCCGACCCAACACTTCGTCCTCGCGTATCATAACGATTAAGGCATTCAAACCCTTGCTTTCTAACTACTTATTTAGAGCATCTCCAATGCAACACTCAAAAAACACTCAATTAATCCAATGTGTCAAGTATGAGTTGAGTTTCTCTTTCCTAGGTTGCACTATTGGGATACTCAATTCAAAATTCATCTCCAATGCAACAGTCAACACTCAAAGAAACTCAACATTTGCTTTAGATTTACTTTTGGTTCTTATTTTAATATATAAAATGTTGATGTGGACCAATTGAGATACAATAATAAATGTTGAGATACTCAAAAGAAAACTCAACAATTGAGTTTTCTTTTGAGTATCTCAATATTTATTGTTGCCACATCATATTGAGACTCTAGTTGAGTTTTGCATTGGAGAGTGTTTTTTGTCAAAAACTCAAGTAGTACGATGTGTCAAATTGACCTTTGTGAGTTGAGTGTTGCACTAGAGATGCTCTTATCTGCTGAGTTGAAGAGTGTCACGTGCATTAAGTAGATGTATCCTAGAGATCTTCATTGGAAATAAAAAAAAAAAAGATCTACATTGACACTTAGGAAAGAGAATCTTCATTGAAAATTGACAACTAGACTTTTAAGAGTGTTTGTTAGAGTGTCCCAGAAAAGATGCTCTAAGAGCATCTCCAATGTAAGACTCAAGAAAAACTCTAAAAATCATATGTGTCAAGTGCGAAAAAATGGATCTCTAAACAATATTTTTCTTATTTGGCCATTTAGAGACACTCTATTACAAAACCTTCTCCAATGCGACACTCAAGAGAAACTTTAAAAACCTATATTTTGGTTTAAAACTAATTGGTTTACTTATGTAGCACTTAGTCTAAAATAAATCTTGACACATCACTTCAGAGATTCATGTTGAGTTTTGCATTGGAGATGAATTTTAAAAAAAAACTCTAGAAAATCCTATGTGGTACTCTAAGATTTAGAGTTTGAGTGTTACAATGGAGATGCTCTAAACTCCAAAACTTTAGAGGTCCCAAGTTCGATTCCCAAGAGAGATATAAATAATGTAATTTGTCTCAAGTGGTTTATTGAACTTAGGGTTATTAAAGTATAAATAATGTAATTTGTCGGGTTTTAGGTCTCTTGTAACGACTTACGTATATGGTAGTCGATTTCTCAAAAAAAAAAATTTGCCCGTGGCTTTGGGAAATAGAAAAAAACGAACTTTAGGGAATAATTCTATAGGAGATTCGTGTTTCTTTGTAATGGTGTGCAAAAATAGACCAAACCAATCAAACCAAACCGGTACAGTCGATTTTCAAACCGAACAAAACAACGAGTGGTTTAGTTCGGTTGTAGATTTCCAAAAACCAATGGTTCGGTTCGGTAAGTAGACGTAATTTCTAGGAACCATTAAAATCAAACTAAACCAGTCAAATTCAATTAATATATAATTATATTTACATAATTTTTCTAAACTATATCTATCATATCTTTATAATTTCATATAAATACATATATTTCATCAAGTTCTTGCGAGAAACAAGAATAACTACTACCCCTTACGAAACAAGAATACTACTACAATATATTGTTACTAGCTAGTATTAGATTAAAACGATTCATGTATCATTAATGCTACTAACTACTACATAATGTTTCTGTCGGAGACTTGCATATGTCTTAAATGTTTAAAATGTTTTTCAATGTATTATGTAAGTTTGATTGTTTCTTCAGGTACTTAAGGAGTGTCATCTTGATTTTATACGTCAATGTATGAAGAAAGTAACTCGATTCGTCGATTTTTATGGAGAATAAACTGTTTCCATGGATGGTTTGGTATCCAGTAGTATCCAAACCGCTCATTGACGGTTTGGTTGGTAACCGTACCAAACCATTAGCGGTTTGGTAATGGTTTGAAAAAGCACTAACCAAACCATGAGCGGGTTGGTAGCGGATAACACTAAAATAACGGATACCGAACCAACGAACACCCAACATATAATTTCTTACGGAGAACACTTTACACATTAACAATTAATAAACTTAGTTTTAAGTAATAAATTTTTTTAAAAATTATTTCAAGTCATTCCCTCTTCTCTCTTCTTCCCTCCCCTCTTTCCTATTCTCTAGAAAAAAAAAAAACAAAGAAACCCCTCTTCCTTTCCCTCTTTACTCTTCTACCATTCTCCTCCATAACTTCAACCTTCCTACTCCATGTATTTTCTTACTTATCTTCCCCAAATCTCTAACTCCTACTACATTATTTTCCTAAAATCAGAAACAAAAGTATAGAGATAAAGAGGGTAAACACAATCTAACCCCTATAAATCACCAAAATCTCTTTAAGCTATTACAATCTTCATCAACTAATCCTTTCCAAAAAAGATAAACATTTGAGCCCTAAAACATATTTCAATCATCCAATAAAACTGATGCAATCAAAAGCAAATATGTTCCGTGGAAACAAGTGTTTCGTGAACTATTAGGCTACGAAATTGTTCGTAGACACGAATTTTGTACGTGGTCTCTGTTGCATTGGACTAAAGAAGACAATAAAAAGAATATGAGACTATTGTGATTACTTTGTGAATATCATCATGACCAAGCCATTCTGTACTATATATGCCTCTTCATTATCATTAGGTTCGTTCTCCATGTGTTTTAAGGTTTAGTGATCAGAAGAAAACAAAACCTTGAAGAAGAAGATGAAGAAAAGAAGAAGGTCGGTGTTTCGGGGAAATAAGAAAGGTTTTCGGGGCAATAAATTTTGGGTGGAAACAATTTTTTCTTGTTTCCTCCAAACATCACTCTTTTTTGTTCTTTATCTTCTAGAACTCCGACGACCACCACCGAATCCCGGCGACATACACCATTAGTTCCAGCGACCTCCAACTATTCCGGCCGACTCTCTCTCTCTCCCTCCCTTTCTCTATCTCTTCTGCCTCTCTCTCTCTCTTTCTCTCTCTCCCTCTTTCTCTCTCTCAACTTTTTATGCTCCGGCGAAGGGGATGCCCCTTCCCGAAACCTCGTCTGAAAACCAGACGAGGCTGTCTGGTTCTACCAGACGAATCTGGTAGAACCAGACACAACTTCGCCTGGATCTGAAGTTCAGATCCAGGCGAAGCACGTGTGGATCGGACTTCAGATCCAGACGAAGGTTCCGGCGAAGGGACCATTCCCTTCGCCGGAATTTAGAGAGAGAAATGTGAGAAGAGATAGAGAGAGAGGTAGAAGAGAGAGAGAGGGAATAGAGAAAAAATAGAGAGAGAGGGAATAGAGAGAAAATAGAGAGAGAAAGGGGAGAGAGGTCGTCGCCGGCAACGTCCGACCGGCGACTTTCTGTCGGTGACTTATAAGGTCCGTTTTGTTTGGTTTTATTTGTTTTCCACCGACTTCCCCGAAAATTTTTTTGCTTTCCCAAAACAGTGGCCAAAAAGAAACACTTGAACGAGTTGAGATTTAGATTCGTAGAAAGATTTTTTTTAAGTTAAGTTTGTTAAAGTACTTTCTAAATTCTTTTACGAAATCTTTCAAAGATTTTATTTATTTTGAACTGTCAAAATTGGAAGCCCTATAACAACAAACATAAACACAAAATACAAGCTCAATTGATCAATTTTGTGGAGAATCTTTATTCTCCGGAGATTTTTCTTTATTCCCCCACGTTGTAGCCTAAAGTTTTTAGGAGTACAAACAAAGTTTAATTCTCTTAAAATTAATCTTTCTTCTAAAGTTGTCAGGAGATGGTCTCCCACCACCCTCGTCCGAATTGGTTTTCTCTTCTACCTCTTATCTTTGTATCCCTCTCTCTTTCTTTATATGCCTATCCCTCTTTCTTTGCCTTTCGCCATTTCTCTCCAAGTCTCTTCCTTAGTCTGGTTTTCCAGACAAAGGTCGTCTGGAGAATCAGAGAAGGATTCCAACAAAAGGACCCTACTCTTCACCATAACACAGTAAGATGGAAGAAAGAGAGGGAAAACGAGAGAGATAGAGAGGAAAAGATACTGGTGGTGACGGTCATAGAGTTGGTGCTTACGGTCATAGAAGGGAATACGAGGGAGGAAGAAACTATATTAAGTCCAAAATATCAAAAGGAAAAAAAACTAATACTTAAAAAGCTATCTATGTTATTACTATCAAAATTTGTGCCAAAATAGGCAGACTAAAATCCCAAAAGCGTAAGTGTTATAGAGATCTCGAAACTAAATCAAAGAGTTTTGCTTGATCCCCATCAAGAAAAACATCAATATCTTATAATAATTCTATCAACCTTACACGAACGTCTTGACATGTATAATTTTTTACCGAAAGCATGAAAAAAGAGAAAACGGATACAAGATAAGATCCAATGAGTAGTTCATTGTTGTCTCTGTTCTTTTTGTTCTTCCAGAGCTAGAAAAGAAGTGAACCATTTCTTCCATGGAGCATCCTCTTGTTGATCGATCCATGACAAAAAGGCACTATCAATCAAGCAAAATATGTTTACGTAAAGGAGTTGATACTGTACTGGGACAAACCGAAAATTGGCAACTTGAAGGATAGGCCAAACGCCTCCTTCCAAAACCAAGGCTGGGAGGAAATCCCTCTTCACATCTTCCTTCACCTGAGCCACACTCTTCCCAGTTGACAATCCCATGTAAGTGAAAAATGCAAATAAATCTAATGGCCCAAAAATAATTCCGTCTAATGCTACTTTAGTCGCTACGAACTTTGCTGATTTTGGTTGTAGTTTCAGACGTGTTCTTATAAGCCGGTCTAAGCCTTGGTACCTACAGCAGAAAAAGAAAAGAGTAGTTGTTAATGTCGTGTTGCACTTGAAAATTTGTAAGTTTAAAACTTTATATTACTTAGGAAGTTCGAGACATATATGAATAAACGGTATATAAGCTATGTACTAGGATGTCTCGTTTCACCAGAGACACAACTTTATAGGGTATTTCCTCTAGATATTATTTTTCAGATACAGCATCTAATTCATCTTCTCTATTCCCCCTTTTATCTCTCTTTAGGTTCAAGATTTTACCCATTAATTTTATACAAAAAGAACGTATGAAACAAATATAAGATCAATGAGAGAAGCTCTCTGTTCCGATCGTTTTGACTCCTAGAACTTACCCGTCTGATGGAACATAAGCTTCTCTGAATGCAAAATGTTTTTATTTCACAAGTGAATAACTACTTCCTTGAACCTTTTTGTGTCAACCTATACTCCTAGAGATTAGGTTTTGTTATTTCTGAATATATATATCACCAAAAGATATAATTACACCATAGATAACACTTGCCCCATTAAGATTTTATTTTTTATCAGTTACAACTTGAGTGCCTGGCGAGAACTAGATTCACGAAGAGAATGACAATGTTCATAAGAACAACTACTAGTTGGAGAGCACAGGCATAACATGTTTTCTTTTATCCAAACAGATCATAATAGAACTTGAAAGCCCTATCATCAGTATGGATTTGCATTTATAAACTATATAGATGTGAAAATTTTGATGGTGTGCATACATGCGCGTCTCGTATTCCGGCACACGTCCTATTAATTTGATACATGTGCAAATGTATTCAAGAAGAGAAAATACTGACCAGAAATGACCCACTGGACCAACAAACCCCAAGCCAAACATTCCCGTAATGGCCACTCTTTTCCAGTTGACCTTGAATGCTTCATAAGTATCCTGTAAGTTAAACAGAAATTTCCATCATATCACGAGACATGCCTCTAAACTCTAAAGTTCCAAGCGAGTGATGAGCATGGGTAGGTAACAAACAAGGCAATATATCGAGAGATGCATTCATTAGATTTGATCTAGTATTTGGAAACGGTTTAGCCTGATTAACCCATGGCATTATTATTGAAGAATTGTATGCGAGTTTTTTCTCCAAAAGAATTACATTTGTAGCGGTATTAAGGGAGAATCATGCCCTAGGTTTTACAGTCAGCCTACAAGAAGTCAGCCATATCTTTTTTAACTTATATCTCTATTTTAGGGATGAATACTAGTATACGACACAATCATATAAAATGGTACTAGAAAGAAAGGCAGGGGCAATTATTATACATTTACAGAAACACCAAAAATAATCTGATTATAAGAAAAGATATACAAGAAAACCCCAAAACACAAGGAAATTCTGTCATTGTGTATTGCCTTCAACATTTGAGATTAAGACTGGCAGTTGGAGAATAAAACAACACAAACGCTATAGATGTTTCAAGGTGGGTATCCTCAGTGTTCCCTTCGTGAGGCATAAAATTATGAAGGTTCTGCTTCTTTTTGTTGGTGTAATTAGAAGGTTAAGAGCAGATGGACTAGAACACTAAATATAATCTAGAAAATAGATGGAGAGTGTTCTTGCAAAGTGTTAAGTTGAAATTTCAAGACTGAGGGTTCAACTACAGTAGGCAGCAATCATCTTAGAAAGAACAACAAAAAAAATTATGTTCAACTGTACGAGTTAAAAGAGTTCTACACAATACTTCATCCTCCAATGTTGGTTAACCTAGTAAAAACGAAAAGGCCTGAGAATTCTTTCTGAGGTGACGATTTCCACATACCGTCTTACCGAATGCCAAACACGAAACATGTGATGATGGGGAAAGAAGTCTAAAACAGTGAGTATTAATCTGATATCGAATTTGGAGATATGAACATCCCCAATAGGCTAATGAACCAAAGGTCTAAGACCCACTAAAGAATCTATTGGAAGTGTAGAACGGAGAAAAGTGTTAGCACAAATGACGCTCTTTGGTTGTCAAGCGAATCGACTGGTAACTAGACGTTAGAGATGGAGAAACTACTTGTTTGATCAGTCTAATAAGATAGCTCTTGGCAGAAGATAATTTATGAGTACAGATATGTAGGAATTCATTAGCTTCCCTTTCCTTTTCATGTAGCAAGCAATCCAAAATCAAAACTCACTATCATCTTGAATCGAACCAAAACTTCGTTCATTGCCATTTGATGTACACACTAGACTAAACCCGTTTGATTAGTTAAACAATTCCTTCCACACAAGGAAGAGAACAGCAACAATAACAACAAGGGAAAGGAGGAAAAATACAAGCACAGACAGTCTCCAACCCAAATTAAAAAGAAAGTAGGATTATGCCCTCGTTCAAATACAGTACTGTTAACTCAGCTAAACCTAAATTGTCAAATTTTACAACATAATAAAGCAAATAAAGACAGACAACCATTGAAGAGAAAAATCTAAAGAAATGACATTAAGGGGAAACCCAAAACTAGAATCAAAGAATAAGCCTAAAATAATATACTGCCAAGGCAAAATATCCAATACCAATTCTATAAAGTAAGAAGATATGAACAATGATTCAAATGGTCATTATATTGAAAACAGATAAATACCCATAACTAGTAAAACTGAACAGAAGTGACTAACATCAAAAGGGATGAGAGAGAGAGAGATGATGATGGGGAAGTTACTTACAGGGTTTTGATGGCGTTTTCTAAGAGAGGAATGAGTGACAGCCTGAGCAGCTATATCTCCGGCTCCCCATAGAAACCCAGAGCTGATGAGTTGGGTTTTTACGGGATGAACAGCTAAACATTTCTGATAATATTTCCAGAGCTTCGACATCTTTACCTTCCACAAAAGGGTTTTTGATTCAATAGGAGACGAAGAAAACTCTTGAAGTTGGAATTGGGAAAATAGGGGTGAGTTTTTTTTGTTGAAGAGAAATAGGGGCGCGTTTACTATGTGTGTCCTTTCTTCTAGGTAAATTGAAGTGATATCAGATTGTATTTTTTCTTCTCGGGCTAGGTAAGCTAAACCAAGAGGGTGTTTGACATTTTATCTTTTATTTTTCGTAAATTCAAAAATGATCCTCGTTTTATGAAATCGTCGGTTAATTTTAACACTTGATTTTTTTGTTTCCTTCATTACCCTTCTTGTAAATTAACTCTATTTACTTCTTCAATTTCTTTCACACACACATAACACACTATTTAATGAGCTAAATTTATGGATAAAGATAATAAAGCGAAATTAGTTCTTCTTATTTTTACCCTTTTCATGAAAAAAAAAATTGAACTTTATTTCAAAAAAGAAATGAGAAGAGATATAAAAAGTATCTCAAAATAAGTTTCCCATAAGTTTCTTCATTCAAGCAATCAAAGTGCAAGTATAACAAAAAATAGTTTGTGCAACCTACTAATGCTCACTATTGTTTACCCCAACTTATATCTCCAAGGTAAAGGTAAGGGTTCAAATCCCATTGCGAGCCATATTATCTCTTTTTTAGTTTTCATTTTGGTTTCTTGTATCATTTTAATAGAGATCAATTGTTACACAAGATCATGTTTTTGCTTGGGTACACTTTTGACTACGTAATTTTTTATTTTAAGTGTCGTTGCGTAATTATATTATGAAGACCTTACATTAATGATTAATAAAATTAGGTGATTTTTTTTCTTGTGAGATGTAGAATAATTGATAAAAAATCTATCTATATTTTCGTACTCAATCGAGTTATCCAATCTTAGGTTAATTTGTTAATCAAAATATTACTTCTATTGTTTTAGTTAGATTATTAAGACAAATGTAAAAATCATGATGATGTTCTTAAAAAATTGTCTTGTAATGTATCTTGTAAGGCCATACACAATATAAATAGAACTTTACTTTATAAAGACTTTACGCTTGCCCTCTCTAGCATGAAATTCTGGTTCTGCCCCTGCTTTCGTTCTCTCTTTATCTCATCTTCCTGCCTCACTACTCACAAAAAAGAGAAGAAATGTTATCTCTCTAACAGTTCCATCAAGATAAATTTGTATGATTATCGTAATCAGTCTATCTTCATCAACATATTACTTCCTCACTACTCACAAAAGAGAGAAGAAATTGTGCGTACAAGCCTCACTACTCACAAAATAGAGAAGAAAGCGTATGTATAAGCAGTGACACCACCATATCTGAATATGAACACCAAGTGGTTTGTGCCAGGTATTTGAACTACTTATAATTTGATCGATCTTTTTCTTCTCATGCCTTATGGTTTCATCTCTCTTCAATTACTCTCCTGAAATGGCTTAGACTATAGTTAATCTATGCTATTTTGTTGTTATATGAGTTAATTCCTATTTGGCCCCCTACTTTGTGACCAGCTTCAAATATGACCCCCAAAATTCTGTAAATTCAAATATGACCCCTTTTTTTTATGTAATTGTCCCAACTACCCTTCCTTTAAATCCTTTTTCAAAATTAAAAATAAAAATAAAATCTTAATTCCACCTCATTTCCCTCTCCACCACACATCTCTCTCCATGTCAACTCTCTCTCTCCACATCACCTCTCTTTCCAACTCACCTCTCTCCAACTCACCTCCATCTTCTCCGATTAAAGTCGTCGGCCGGAAAATTTTCCGGCCGTCGACTTTAATCGAAGAAGATGAAGGTGAGTTGGAGAGAGAGAGGGGTGAGTTGGAGAGAGAGAGAGGTGAGTTGGAAAGAGAGGTGAGTTGGAAAGAGAGGTGATGTGGAGAGAGAGAGAGTTGACATGGAGAGAGATGTGTGGTGGAGAGGGAAATGAGGTGGAACTAAGATTTTATTTTTAATTTTGAAAAAGGATTTAAAGGAAGGGTAGTTAGGGCATTAACTTCAAAATAGGGGGCCATATTTGAAGCTGGTCACAAAGTAGGGGGCCAAATAGGAATTAACTTTAAATATATAGACAAACAAAAATCTTATATGGATAAAAATTGTTGGTCCCGATGTAGGTGAAACATAGTTTACTTATTAGATATCTAAGTTTGGGGATAACTCATTCACATTGGAATTCTCACTTAAGTTGTTATATCATTTCATTGACGTGAGACTGAACCTTCCTGGATACTTCATCTTTTGGGCCGAGCCTCAGATTTTTCGGATACTATTGTATGGGGAGTCATCCACCCACAATCCAGTAGGTTTACAGTAATTTTTCGATCTTTTTTTTTTTCTTAATAATCATCGTCTAGCTGAAGACGATAAATTTTTCTCATCACTTGTATCCGTTAACCTTTAAGAAGTATTATTAGAGGGTAGAGTGTGTGAGAAGGGTAAGTGAGCTTTCCCATTCCATTTAGCGGTTATATTCCCTTTATGAGATCATTCGTTCTAAAATGTCGTCCTCGTGATCACACTCACACGTACGAGCGAACCATTCTTGAGTGATTTCATCTTTTAGAACGTATGTCTGTGAGGCCATAGTTGAGGCGAAATGTATTAAGATAGGGATCAAAGGTTTGCCTGTTCGGAACTAAAGTAATTTTCATTGTGGTTAGTCACGTATGCTTCAAGTCTAGATTACTAGTGAAAAGATTTTTAACTTCTGTATAGTGTTGTTAACTTTGACCGATTTTTATTAGCTTGCTAAAAATGTTCAAGGAGGTAAACATTTTTGGTTCATCTTAGTTGACTTTTAGGGCTTTTGGACCCTATTGTATTTTTCAAATGTTTTCGAATTTTGTGGGTATATTATCTGAAAACCCCCACCAGACAACACTCGGCTACTAAGGCAACCTAGGGGTTTAACAACTTGATGCATATGCTAAATGTGACCGGGTTTCCTCCTAAAGTGAGTTAGGTTTTTGTTTTGCTCGAGGACTAGCAAAATCTAAGTTTAGGGATGTTTGATGGGTCATGAAAGTATCCTATCTGAGTCGTTTAACTTAGGCGAGTCAGCCCGTTTTGAGTATTTATAATAATAAAATGATTGGTTTGTTAAGTTAGGTGGTGTGAAGTTAAGAGCGAAAAACGGATAAAAATGGGGAAAAGATACTTGTTCGACATTTTCGAGCAAGGGTATTCTGATAAATTTGGCCATGTTCAGTATATGGATGAAAAGTACAGTCCAAGACGAATCCGTAGGAGGAAACATAAGTCAAATCGGAGTCCGATTAAGCAAATAAGCCAAAATCAAAGTTGGGTTAAAGGAAGTTGACCATGTGGGACAAACTCGATCATGTTTTGGGCACGCGGGATGCCAAAAGATGAAGTGGCGCAAATCTACGAAGCGGTTCAACTTAAACTCGATCATGTTTCTGTAGTCCCGCATATGTACATCTTACTGATGCCTAGTTCTAAAGACCCGGTGGGAACATAGCTGAGAGTCGCACCTTGCTTAGATGGTCGCGACGCAGCAAAGGGCGACTCTTGTGTGCATAATCTGGTGTTTCAGACCTTACTTAGCTTCGGTAGTCCCACTACCAGGACCATCCAGATCTGTGCTTCAAGATCCAATGACCTATAAACTGTGAGGAGATTAACAACCATGGATCCGACTACGCTGAATCATCAAAATTTCCATTTAAAAACCCTAGCCGCCCTTATAAATACGACATTAGTTCCAAAATTTTGGGTAGACTTGATATCCCTCTCATTACTGTCTCAAATCCATCTTCTTAGCTTCCATCTCTCCCTCTTCTAGTAGTTGTAACCCTAAAAATCCATTTTCTTGTAGTTTTTTAGCAACCTTCATCTATTCTCTGAAATTTCTTTCTACTTCTAATTTCTAGATCTAATTTCTTTCCTATCCTATTTTCTTCCCCCTTTCTTTTCTACGACCTAGTTCTCTTTAATTCTTCTAAACCTCTCTTCTTTCACCTATTCTCAAACAATAAAAATGCTATTGTTTAGATTTGGAGCATAATGAGGATCATATTTGGAGTAAGGATTTGGGTGACTCTGTTTCTTTGTCTCATTTATTTCCATGTGTTTTATCAATGAATCTGTCTTTGAATTCAATGAGTAATTAATTTTGTATCTAGGATTGTAGAGGAAACGCGTACTTGGGTTTTTATTAAATATGTTATTGATTAATTAAATCCTTCAATTGAGCTTTAATGTCTATTAATTGTCATTCCATATAAGTTTTTATAATATTTTCATTGTTCATGGTTCATAATTAGATATCTTATGCTTTCGTTAAGTTGTTAGATTGAATATGCGTGTTACATGATGAATGATAGTTAAAAGAGTATAGTCTTTATATGATAGTCAATTAAAAATACATGGTTATGAAATGTGTTGATAAAGAATATCTTCCGAAATCGAAATAGTTCATTATGTTAGATTTTGAGTTATATTGAGAAACGGTTAGTTAAATAATTGCATGCTTTAGGGAGTCAATTTATGTGGTGGAATAAAAACCCCTCGATTTCTTTCCCATTTTAATTTCATTAGTGTTTAGTCTTTTATTGTGTTCTTATTTAAATAGTTTTCAACAACAAAATTAGATTTACGAAAGGGGTGTTGATTGAAGACTTAAAGCGAAATTACTTATCCCTTGCATCGATTTCCGGATTTACTATAACTTGATCCCGTATACTTGCAGGAATGAATCAATTTTGGGTCTATCAGCTGCTTTACTAACCATTAAGGAAAAAAAAAACTAGTAACAAAACTCAAGACAGATAAAACACCAGATCCATATGGCTATTCACCATCCTTCTGTCATGCTAATTGGCATATCATCAATTAGATGTTGTTAATATGGTATAAGTCGTTTCTAGAGAAGGCAACTTCAATCATAAGATCAATCAAACAAATATAACGCTTATTTCAAAAACAAGGAGCCCAACAACCCTGCAGACTTTAGGTGAACGAGAATGTTAGGTTCCCGTAAGAATTTGCAAAATTTTCATAAGTCCATACTTCCTACAAAATCGTATAAAACTTATTACAAACAGTCTAAATCCAACTTTGGGCTCTTTCATAAGTCCATACGAGACTGCCTTCATACCCAATAAACACATTACTGTAGCCAATTAGATAGTTCACTCCATGAATAGAGAAGTATTAAGTAGAAGTATATAACTTTGAAGTTAGATACATCTAAAGCCTTTGATAGAATTAAATGGAGTTGTTTTTCATCAAATCATTGGATACCTAGGTTTCTCTACTGCTTTGACAAACATCATTCAAAAATACATTTCTACTACAACAAACATGTTATTGGTATTTCTGGTACGATTATTATACTAACAAGAGGTCTAAGGCAAGGAGACCCATTGTCCCTGCATCTTTTCGTCATATGCATTAAGGAATTCAGAATGACGATTTGTTTCTTCAAAAGGAAGGGGGACATTCAAGGTTTCAAGCATTCCAGAAGATCACATATAATCTCATACTTCCTCTTTGAGGATGATTGTCTACTCTCCTCAAAATGGATACGACAAACTAATCAACTTTCAAAAATCTGTATTCTATTTATATCCCCACAATAAATGTGTAGACTAGTTTCCAGACTACTCAAAGTCAAACAAAACAAAATGAAGGGTCTATACCTTAGTGCCAACCTTTCCATTAGGGAAATAAACATCCGAACTTTCTAACCTTTTCTAGATAGGCTCAAACAAAAACTTAATAATTGAAATTGGAGGAACAAACATCTTTCTCGGGCACGAAAAGGATGGGCCATAAACTCTTCCATACCGGTCCCTCACTCACTCTTGGCCTTTTACATGAGCCTAGTTGTTCATCTTTAAAGTACCCAGGAAATGTTTAGATAATCATCTGGAACTTAAACCTAAATCCAACGGTCAAATTGTTTTTATGGAAATTTGATGTAGCCTAAGGATAAGTCATGTGGTGAGTAGTGTGTAGTTTGCAGTGTGCAGTGTGTGTGTGTGTGTGTGTGTGTGTGTGTGTGTGCGTGTGTGTGTGTGTGTGCGCGTGCGTGTGTGCGTGTGTGTGTGCGTGCGTGCGTGCGTGTGTGTGTGTGTAACAGTTAGTTATGTTAAGTTGTGGCACTTATGTGGTTTTTGGATTGGTTATGAATTATTTTTGTCTAACTTGGGACGACATCTAGAGATCTTTAGAACTTGGACAACAAGAAGCTAATTGGACAACAAGGAAGAAGCTTCTACAAACTTTGCAGCAAGTTGCCTCTTTCAAGATACTTGCGCAGCAAGCTGCCTCTTTCAAGAGACTTGGGCAGCAAGCTGCCTCTTCCAAGAGACTTAGGCAGCAAGCTTCCTACTTTATAAACATTTTTTTTTGTTGAAAGTATCCTACTTTATAAACATTACCACAAACTTCACAAAAGGGGGATCACAACGAAGAGTATTCAGCTACAGCTGCCTCCTAAATCCTTCTTCTCAAGTCTTTTTCTTCTTCTTCATCTCCTTCATCTTATTCTTCTTCCCAGCTTCGTTCCTCTCCCTTTCTAACTTTCTCATTCTCTCTCTCTCTCTCTCTTTCTCTCTCTCTCTCTCTCTCTCTCACATCCGATTTCTTTCTCTCTTCTAGTTCTATTCTCTTCTTTTCTCTACTTATCTTTAAGTACCTTTCTTTTCTCTCAATTTCTCTTCATGTTCTCTAAATTTCATACCCTTCTCCCTTGCTGGTTCCATATGTTCGTACTTGATGTTTACCCAAGTATTGTTGTCAAGTGTTTGTTCTCAGCTGGTTAGATCTAGGAATCGTTGTTCGGTAATGAGGTTGTGAGTGGTAAGACTTATTGATTGTTACCTGAACCTAACTTGATTACTGTTTTTTACTTCGGAATTAATATAGTTTTGTTAGTTGTTGAAGTTCCGGTTTACTCCCGTTGTTATCTTTACATTTTTAAACCCTAGGATTGCATCAAGTCGTATAAGAGCATGGGTTAGAGTAGTTTTAGTTAGCTGAAAACATCATATTGCATTGCACATCAAGTGTTTATAAAACTCCATTAAAGCTTAAACTGTAACTTATTCCATAGTTAATTGTCCTAGGTTTAGATAAGTTTCTTCTCACAACATTTTGAGTCATTTTAAGTGTCATAATTTAGCTTAGGCATTGTGCATTATTTTATATCACTTGCACTAGTATTTTGCATCAAATGACCAACCAAAACCAGAATCCTCAAGGAGAGGCTTGACATGAAGCTTTCCGACGCCAATAAGATGCAATCACACAAATACAAAACCAACTAGCCAACCTAACCAACCTGGTCCGTGGACTTAATGTTAATACACTACCTCCTAATCGTCACCATAACAGATACCCTAAGAGGTCACTCTAGAATGTGGCAATGAAACAGATTATGAACCAGTAAATCCAAATTGGGGTCGTAGAGTAAATAGAATAGTCAATAGGCCTGCTATGACCATAGATAGGAATTGGGATCAGAGAATTAAAGTCGATGTAAGCAACTTTGAGGAGCGTTTGTAACCAGAATATTTCCTTGATTGAGTAGACAAGATCGACTAATCCTTTGAATGGAAAGACATGCCAAAAGAACGAAGCATTAAGTTTGTGAGCTTAAATCTCAAAGGACATACCCTCATTTGGTGGAAGCAAGTGCAAGAAATGAGAATGCGCAAATGAAAATAAAAGATAAGATCATAGAATCACATGAAAGCTAAACTTCGAGGGAAGTTCCTTTCGTCTGACTATCGCCACACACTTTTCAGAAAGTTCCACAATTTGCGGCAAAACAACTGATTTGTCGATGAATATACCAAAGATTGTATTTGCTCCAAGCACGCAATGATCTGAACGAGGATGAGGATCAAAGTGGCGCTCGTTATGTTGTTGGACTACACCTCCATATTCAAGATCAAGTTGAACTTCATGACATAACACGAGTAAATGAGGCATATTGTTATGTTGTAAAAGTCGAGAGAGAACTAAAGTGATCCTCCTTTCTTAATATTGTGTCAGGTTCACTAGGAAGATCTCAAATATTTGGTCGATGGACACATGAAGTCACAACGTCAAACCCTCCAAAGAATTCTTGGACTAACCAGGGAGCAGAGGACAGGAGCAAGGGTATTCTTGGCTCAAAACCATTCAACTGCTATAAATGTGGTGACTCGAGACATCTATTATCAGAATATCCTACAAGGAAGTTTATTCCGCAATCAAATTTGATTTATCAAGGGGCAACGACCCTTACGACGATGATGGTTTGGACCAAGAAGGAGCAAATTATGACGAAGGTGCCATGGAACGGATAAACGCAGACATTGATGGACAATATATAGTCATTCATAGAGTCATTCTTGCTCCCAAGATCCAAAAAAGTGATTGATGGTTGGGGCGTAGTCTCTTTCGCTCTACTTGCACTGCAACAAGGGAAATTATGTTCAGTCATCGTCGATGGTGGGAGCACGGAGAATTTGATCTCCCACGAAATGGTCGACAAGTAGAAAGTTGAAGACGAAACCTTTAATTAAACCCTATAATGTAGGATGGTTCAAGGAAGGATACGAGGTTCCCATCAAGAAGTGTTGCTTGATAAAATTCTCTACATGGAAGAGTTATAGGGATGAGGTTTGGTGTGACGTAGTCCTGTTGGAGGTTTGCTATATTTTATTAAGTTGTCTTTGGCAATATGATAGAAAGAGGCACCGCGACGGAGAGAGAAACCCTTATACCTTTACGAAAGATGGTGTTGAAATAACTTTGTGCCCTCAAAAGGATGCCTATGTACCAACGAAGAATGTTCCTCCTCCTTTTCCAACGACCAACCGAACACACTCAGGATTCTTAACTCCACTCAATTTCAGACAGAGATGAAGGAGACCAATGTTGCTTGCTTCTTGGTAAGTAAAGAAGTCAAAGAAGAAACAGTTGTGCCTAAATAAGTTCAACAATTACTTAAGGAATTTCAAGACCTTATACAGGAAGAACTCCCAGATGTACTTCCACCTATGCGAGATATCTAACACTACATAGATTTGGTTCCAAGGATTAGAGTTATTCTTAGCCAATAAGGTCGCCCAGTTGTGTTTTTCAGCGAGAAACTGAACGAGGAAAAATCTAGGTACTCCAACTACGACCTAAAATTTTATGCCATTGTGCAAGCTTTGAAGCATTAGAGACATTACCGCATTCATAGGGAGTTTATATTGAACTCCGACCATGAGGCCTTGATGTATTTGAATTCCCAAAGGAATCTAAACAAAAGGCATGCTAAGTGGTATTCATTCCTCTAGGAATACATGTTCCATTTGCCACATAAGGCCGAAGTAGTCAATATAGTAGTCGATGCTTAAAGTAGACGGTCGACTATCCTTGTGACTTTAAAACCAACCATTGTCTCCTTTGACACTCTAAAGGAACAATATGCGAGTGACCCATATTTTGGGCCCATTTGGGAGACGTGCTCACAGTTACGTACCGACCCATCTGCATCATACTACATTCAGAAAGGTTATCTTTTCTACGGTACACGCCTCTGTATTCCTAATGGGTCCCTTCTTAGAAAAACCTATTCACGAGTTGTATAGTGGTGGGTTAGGTAGTCATTTCGGGCAGACGCAGACCATTTCGCTTGTAGAGCAGAGGTATTATTGGCCTATGTTGAGACGGGATGTGGTTCGCTATGTGAGTTGATGCCAAACATGTCAATCATTCAAAGAGCAGTCACGGAACACTGGTCTTTCTACATCCTTGCAAGTACCTGATGGACCTAAAAAGTTTCCTAAATAGGTCTCCACCCGCAAGTATACGGGCGTCAAGTAATAACCCGGTAAGACCGGGATCGATCCACGAAGATAGGAAGGTAATACGAATATCGAGAAAGTCTAACCCACCAGTTTAAGTGTCAGTTACTAACTTAGACTAAAAACGAAAAGATAATAAGTTGGGTTTTTGGATTGATTTCAAATAAATAAACAAATAAAGCTAACTAACTAAAGGTAAGAGTTTCGGGAAAAATGGTCGAGCAAGAATCGAATGAGGAGGATACTTCGATCCACAAAGTCGATAGTGACTAGTACTAATGATCTATAAGCATAAAAAGTTAGTTAAGTTCACCCATTTACTTGGATGGGTCAACGAACTCTTGGTTTAACTCAGATTCCAGTCCATGAACGGTCTAAAAATCCGGAAAATTTTATCATTAAAAGCAATAAAACTCTTGTCACATCAAAACATGTATCACGAGTATCCGACTACAAAAGCTAGCTAGACATGGTGGAGCACATAATAAACGAGAAGAAAATAAAGAAGGACATAAGTTAAGGTGAAAATCTCCCTATTTCGATAAGGCGCGAGACTAAGATCGACGGGAAATATATGTGTTTAAGTGTTGTCGATCTCCCTGTAACATAATGTAGAAGTCCTCTTAACAGTATACAATGGGTGTCCTCCCAGCAGAACTTGACCTCCCCTTAACAGAGTGTCATCTTCTTCCTCTCAAACCAAACCACCATGAAAGCTTGCTTCAAGCTTTCTCTCACTAGAAATTGGCAACCAAATAACAATCAAACACTAAGAAAATCAAGGCAATAATATGTCAATGAAAAGCCCTAAGGTTTCCAACCCAATTGATGGCCGGAAAACCTATAAAATCCGGCTAAATGGAAGTGAGATTCCGGCCAAGAACAGCTCCTTCCCGAGCTGAAGATGATGTCCCGAGTTGTTGCTGCCGTCCTCAATGAAACCCAAGCTGTTGTTGCTGCTGTGCTGGCCGGAACTTCTATGAAATCTGGCGAGTCTTTGCTGTCCCGTGCAGGTGATACAGCCCGAGCTGCTTCAATGGAGCACTCGATTTCACGTGATGCTGCTCCTAGTGACACCGGCTGCTGCTGTTCGTCTTCCCTTGCTTTCCAATCTAGTCCCGAGCTGCTGTTCTTGAGGTTCGACCAAGTACCCGTGCTGCTGCTGTGTTTCCCACCGAGCCGGCCTAAGCTTGGCCGGCTTATTGTGCTGGCCGGACCAAGCTTTGGCCGGACCAAGCTTTGGCCGGCAACTCTCTTCAAAACTCCCTCTCTCCCTCTTCACCCAACTCAAACCCTAGCTAATGGAGAAGATCCTCTAAACCCTAGCTTTTTTATCATAAAAACCCCCAAGTCTGATTTTCTTTTCTCTTTTCTAAAGACCCCCACCTTTTCTTAATGGCCCAAAGACTAAAACTAGGTCACTTGACTTGGTCCAACTTCTTTGACTTGGGCCAAACTAGGGGTGCTCATAAAACTTCTATTTGTCCCTTCTCTTTTAAGCTTCTGGGTTTGTCATTTAGAAATCAAGGGAGTGCCTGTAAGTTTGTCTCTACTTATAATGTGCAGAAATGACCAAAATGACCCTTCTCTTCTTTCTTTCATAACTTCTCCATCCAAATTCCGATTCAACTTTCGTTTTCGCCGTCGGACTCACAATTAACTCCACTTTCCATCTAACCTCTGGTTTTCTCAAAATGACCAAAATACCCCTGTTGTTCTTTCCTTCCGGTCTCTTCCACATGAGATGAAAAGGTGATAAATGTTCCGTTTTATTCCGAATGAAGCGTCAAACTCCAAATAAGGTACCTACCAAGAAAAACTTATAAATAATTAGAAATAAAACACGAAAAGAACTAACTTATCGAAGTTAAGCGATGCAAATGTGGCATTTTAACGCCACATCAAGTAATGGAAAGAAAATCCAATCCATATAGATAAACAATCAATAGACATTAAAGCACATCAAAGGAAATAATTAATCAAGAACAAGTATTATAAAGATCCAAAATGGGTTTCATTTACAACCTTAGATGACTAAATTAACTATACATGGAATCTAGAATAACATTCATTGACATTGTAAAATAAAGGAAAATACTAAGAAATTAATGGAAAGAAATCACCAAGAATGTTCAAACTCCATATTCCCATGTATCTCCATTTTATCCAAGATTTGCTCCATTTATGCTCAAGAATTTTACTCCAAAAAATCCAAGTAATAGTTATTTTATTGCCACCCAAATAAGAAAAAGAAAGAGAAGGAAGAAATTAGATGTAGAAAGAAGTTAGAAAGAAGAGATGAAGGGGGATAAAAATGACAGAAGAATATGGAAAAAAGAAGGAGATGACTATTAATGGAATAATAGTGGTAGAGAAGAAGTAGTAGTGGTAGTAGAGAAAGATAGAAAAAGAATAGAAAAGATGGATTAGGTTGGAGAAAGAAATAGGTAAGAGGGGATTGAGAGGATGGTTTTAGGGTTAGAGAAAGAAAAGTAGAGAAAGAGAAGGTAAGGTAATAGAGAAGAGGGATTAGGTAAGAAGAGGTATTGAGAGGGTTTGCAAGTCTCCTCTCAAATGAAGAAGAAAGATTTATTTATAGATGGGGTTAGGGTTTTTGTTGGGTTAAATGGTAAAAAAGTGGGAAAATGGGGGTTAGTTTTGGAATTTTAGCGGTTTAAAATATAATTACACAAGTGTAGTGGCGGCTAGGGTTTCCTGGGGTTAGGGTTTGGAATCTAGGCACTAGAGTGCTTCTCGGCTAATGAATGGGCGCCCGGCAGCAGCAACATCCGTTAGATCTGAGGAGGCACGGAGATGGATGGTTCAGATTAAGACGCGGGCATGGGACTACTGAACTAAATGGCAACGGGCTGTACGGGATAAGTATTAAAAGAGCAGATCCACAGGAGCCGTCCGATCTAGAAAACGCGGAAGGGTACGGTCCAGATTAAAACGTGGGAGCGGGACTACATAACCACGTTGCGACGCGCTACACTGAATCACGCGTATAGGATCCATTTCGCTGCACAGCGCAAACACGGGACTTGGATATACCGGCCTCCACAACGCGCCACATGTCTTCTTGTATACCGCATGCCCGAATTTCTACCGAGAGTATCCCACCAAGTCAACAGCATTTGACCCAACTTTGACTTTGCCTAGTTCACTCATCCGGACTCCGATTCGACTTTCGTTTCCTCCTACGGGTTCGTCTTGGGCTCTACTTCTCAACCACGCACTGACCTTGGCCAAATTTCCAGATTGTCCTTGACTCCAAATGACCAAAATACCTTTTATGCATATTTTTCTCGTTTTTAACCATTTTCACACCTAACTCCACAAAACACACCTAAACAAGAAAACCAACCATTTTATTATAATAAAGACTCGAAATCGACTAACTTGGCTAAATTAAACGACTTAGATGGGACATTTTCATGACCCATCATCTAACTTTCGTTTGATCTTTCTCATTACTTTCGATTTCTTGTTCATCTTACTTCATTTATTTTTCCCAATCAATCTCTCTCATTCTTTTTCTATAAGTAAGACATAAAGCAAATCTTTTTTACCCTCGATTTTGAATTTGGGTAAATTTTGTACGCAATCAAAGTCCAACAATCCCTTGCTTATGGACGTTTAAGAGGTTATTTAAATCCATTATCTCAGTTAATTTCATCCAGTGCAGACAAAATCAAAAGAAATAAGAACAACCAAATTTAGGTAAACCTTAAAATGTTGTCCTATTTATGCTCTTATGATCTTGAATTTGATGTTTTGAAGTTTTTATTTGTGTTAAGACTGTATCCAGACGGATATAAGGGGCTTTCGTTAAGATTTGATTGATTTTGGGTTTAAATTTTCATCGAGTTGAGCACGGTTGAACCAGATCGATATAGACTTCAGTAACTCTATAGTCCAAAATAGTGTACTCGAGTTGAATTATCGACCAGTTTCAAGAGAAAACTAATCTTGAAGTACTAAAGTATACAATGGTGGGGTTATTTCATTTTTTACTCATCATTGGGCTTCTTACCACCAAATTCGGTTCCAATAGCTACTAAAACTATAATCAATGAGGTCGAACAGAATATAGTCAAGCTTCTGGAACTCACTTTAGAGTAATCGAGACGAATTTGTGGACTTATTTTAGTTTAACACCACCGAATGAAGCTAGAGTAGCGGGTCTTCCTTTACGGATACCTTGCATTATCCATTACTTGTTTGCTTTCTATCATAAGTTTTCATAAGTTGTGTTTATCTTAGTCATAAGTTATTATGTTCTTCGTATGAAGAGTGAGAGAACTTCGAGGAGGAACTAATAAAAAAATCAAGCATCATTCCTCGACAACCGAAGCAGGTGAGTCGTCAAATGCTAGGAGAGACACATCTATTGCGGCGACACTGGGTTCTGTTAGAAATATAGTCCCACATTGTTCAATTGCTTAAACTTTTCTCTTGTACTACTCCTTATAATGATCTTATGTAATAGCTATGAAAATCAATACAAATCACTAGAATTCTCTTTTCTTACATGGTATCAGAGCTTCTAGGTTTTTTTCTTGGGTTAGTCAATGGAGTCTTCTGCTTGTCGGCGACGGTAGTCCTATTAATGGCTACCGTCCGCCGGGCTTTTATCGGTTTTTAGTTCAAGTTTAGTGTTTTTTTTCCTTTTCAATAAGAGTAGTTCTTTTCTACTATTGAGATCTAATCATTCTTCAATACTTTTCTCAATAGTATTTGAAGATGATGAAGATTAACAAGAAGATGAAAGTGCCAAACAAGAGTGATTTGTTGAAGAAATCACATGATATACTCTTCAATGATCTCAAGCATTTCAAATGTCAAGTCCTCCACAACATCAAATATATGTGTATCCATGGTCCATGAAGTTATATTTTGAGAGAAATTGGAAAGCTATTAGAGAGGGAGAAAAGAATTCATGGATTTCTTGTTAGAATAATTATATACCCCATGTTTATCTTAAAACTATACTTATAGTTGTCCAAAATCTTGATTTCCAATATGATGCACATGAAGTGTTTGATATAATGTATCAAAGAAATCACGCTTATTTTCAAAGATGATTTTCTTTTGATGTTTGAAAACATGTTTGTGGGTTCCTTTATGGCAAAAGAGTTAATTCTCTTACTTGATTTGCTCATACTCCTTATATCCAAGATGAGAACTCTCAAATGTTTATTCCTTTAGTATGCTACTTGGTTCCATTATATTTTCTATAAGATCAAACGAAGAGGAGATAAGAGAGAGTATAAATGAAGAATAGAAGTGGGAAGGTCAAGATCGATGATTATTAGTGTTTAAGTTCAACAACACACAAAACCAAGTAGATCAAAGGCTTGAATTGCTTTGATGGCGTTCGAGGGATATTAAAAACAAGGTAGGAAGATCTCCAAAACCGGACAATGGTTAGTAATTGTCAACCGGACAATGGTTAGTAATTGTCAACCAGATAATGGTTAGTAATTGTCAATACCTGGCAATGGTGCCAACTTTTCTTCAAATGGAGAAAAGCAAAATCAACAACAATATCAACATCAAAACCTGGCAATGGTGCCAACTTTTCTTCAAGTGGAGAAAAACAAAATCAAAATCAACATCAACAAAACCTGGCAATGGTGCCAACTTTTCTTCACATGGAGAAAAGAAAATCAACAACATAGCAACCTCACAATGATGCCTCCATATCAAAATCAAGTCAAAATCTACAAATTTGTTTAGCAAACTCATGAATTTTTCACTAGTAAAAGTCATTCATTTGAGGGGGAATGTTGGAAATATAGTCCAATATAGTCCCACATTGTTCAACTGCTTAAACTTTTCTCTTGTACTACTCCTTATAATGATCTTATGTAATAGCTATGAAAATCAATACAAATCACTACAATTCTCTTTTCTTACAGGTTCTAATAACCCTTCTCCTAAAGGGCCCATTGACCAATCCTTTCTAATGAATTATGAGAGAGAAACCAACATACACGTACAAAACCTTAGATTGATTCGTTCATAAAGAGAAAAAAGAAACTTTCTTTAAAAATTAGTAGTAAGGAAAAAAAAAGACTAAATCTCCAATCTAAAGAGAGTTTGCTTGCAATCTAGAGAGAAAAAAATTTGCTCTCCATTTAAATGAACATCAGTCTCAAGTGCAAATAGAAAACTTCATATTGTATATACTGTAGTTACTGCAGAGAGAATCGTGATTCTCATGAATCGTCTACTACAGATTCTCCATTTCACTAAAAAACCAGCAAAATTAAGGATTTGTAAAAAGATAAATTGATCATTTATCTTTTTCGCTCGCTTCCAGATGGAGATTTGATGTAAAAATCAACCTCAAATCATATCCAAAATAACCCTAGAATCTCACAGAATAAAGAGTCGTGGAGTTACAGATATATGGTAACGACACAGAAACATTCAATTTTTTTTCTAAAATGTTGGTGTGCAATAGGCCCAAAATAAAAAAAAAAAAATATAATGGATTCAAAGCCCGAACTTAACAAAAATAGGTAAAGAGTTCATTTTTTAAAATCTTTGATTTTTCCTCATGCAAATACACGAATGCATCACTAATACGTTAACTACTTACTGAAGGTGTAGATATGTGTAGGAACAAATTTATTTTCAGTTTATTTTATTTTGGCCCTCTAAAGATGACCAACTCACGAAAATGGCTCCCCTAGAGATGACTACCTTCTAGTTTGACCCCAATTTTCATATTTTTGTCAGTCAACTATTAATCAGACTTTGCTTTTCCTTTTTACCCTTTGATTAATAACCTCTTTGTCTTTGATCACTTTCTTCTTGGAAAGTTGTCGTCGGCAAATGGTCGGCCGACCACCTGCCGACGACTATCAACAAAAGAAATCTTATCTTCTTCTCCTTCCTCCTCCACCATCACCACCACTAGTCGACGACTACCATCGCCACATCTCTCTCTCCCCCTCCCTCTTTTATCTTTCTTCTAACGCCTTAAGAATTAAATCAATTTTAATTTCTAACATCTTCGAATCCCTTCTTCTTCGAACTCCTAGAAAATCTTGATTCCTAAGATTTCATTCGTGTTTTATCTTGAAACAATTATATCAATGATGAACAATTTCAAATTAGAGGAAAAATCTGATTTAATTCCAACAGAAATTCCTCTGTTTCCAGACAAACGATCATGTATTCAAGTAACATTCTTGACGGCAATCCTAAACTTAGCTCGAGTGGAAGAGTCTACAATGACACTAAATTTGGTTGTGCCGTTGTTGTTTCTCCCTAAGTCGCTAAGGAAGGATTAGATGAAAAAGTGGAAATTAGGGTTTTGGATAACTTATAGTTGGTTAATGGAAATGACATTGTATATGTAGATAAAATATTCTTAGAAAACTAAGTTTTCGTCTGACGCCGATTTCGAAGGAATGAAGAAAGGAATCTAATGTTTCTCAAGAACTTGACTCCACAGACACAGACTTTTGGGTTTTTACGGAGTCTGTCTCAACCAAAAAAAGATCTAGGGTTTCCCGAATTAAAGTTGATGATGTAAAGAGGAATCAAAGTAGGGTTGAGGAGGAGAGTGATTTGGAGGCCTTGAGAACAATAACAAAGGAACGAGCTGAAATTTCTTTTGGGAAAACATTTGGGTCAGAAGAAGAAATGTCCTTAAATTGTGGAGTTGAACCCGAGGACATAGCTTAGGTTAAAGTGAAATCTCATCCAAGGTGGCCAGGGAAAATCTCCAATGAAACAAATAACATCCATCACCATAGTAGACTATAAGAGATGGAAGAGAGACAGATATGGCGATGGTAGTAGTTGGCAAGTGGTGGTGATGGTGGTGGAGGAGAAGGAAAGAGAAGAAGATAAGAAAGTTTTTTTTTCTATTTGATGGTCGCCGATAGGTGGCCGTCTGACCATCCGTCAATGATAATTTTCCAACGAAGAAAGTGATCAAAGACAATAAGATTGGTCAACAGTTGATAGCCCAAGTGGTTCCAAGGTGTTGACATAAACTCTAGAAAGCCCTGGAGGTCCCAGGTTCGAATCTCAGAGAAGGTGGAATCTTTGGTTATTTGAATTGGGCATTATTAGGGTGTAAATAATGTTGTTGGGCTTTAGGCCATGTCTTGTTGGGCTATAGGCCCGGTTCTGTTAGTGTTTAAGTGGGCGGTTATCGAGCTTATCACATCTATGATGTATCAAGTGGCAAATGTAACGACATACGTAGATCGTAGTCGACTTCCAAAAAAAAAAAGACAATAAGATTGTTAATTTTGAATAGAAGGGTAAAAAAGGAGAAGGATCTTAAAGTTTTTTTTTTGTTGAAAATTAACTACGATCAACGATAGTCATTACAATGGCATTGATACATCAAAGATGTGATAAGCATTATAACAACCAAATTTAAACTCTTACGACAACAAGCCTGTAGTCCAACTAAACTATGACCTAAAGCCCAACAATATTATCTATACCCAATAACCCTCAAGTTCAATAAACCACGAAATCTACCTCCTCTAAGAATCGAACCTGAGACTTACAGAGTTTTGGAGCTCACGTTAACATTCCACCACTTGGGCTACCAAATATCGACGTCTAATATTAAAGTTGACCAGCCGAAATACGAAAAAATAGGCTAAATAAACTGGTCATCCTTAAGAACCATTTTAGTTTCATCTTTAGGGGTCAAAAATAGAATTAACTTATCTTTTTTATACGATGCAGTAAGATGTCAACATCATGTAAAAGTGGGCCGTGTGGTGAGAGTGCAGGCAGCGCTCCCGCACAGGCCCCCCACCACCAAGGGGCCCATTTGGTTAAAAGACTGGAGTGAAATCGATATATAAAAGTATATACAAGGCCAATAAGGAAACGGGAACTAGCTCGGTGAACTTGGTTATTTTCCAAGCATGAGACGCGGGTTTGACTCCCAGGCCACCAAATGTGGTATTTTTTTTCCTGATTTTGGTTAAGTGTATTATCATTAAGTCGACTTTTTGTTTTGCTCCGTTGCACCTTTGTATTTAACTATTTTGTTATTTTAGATGTATCTTTTTGATTTTCTGAAGCGATTTCAAAAATAGAAATCTAAGAGCTTTTAATAAAATTTCAACAATATATATATATATATATATATACATGAAAATCATTATACAAAAGATACCATGTACGAAAAATTACTTTTAGATTCTAGATTATACGTTGTACTAAGATATTATTTTCTCTCTATTATTTCAAGTCAGCTATGCTTGCTAACAACCTTTGTTCGCTTCAGATCATGTTCGATAAGTTGCAAACTGGATATTTAATATGATTATGCGTTGAGATCCAAACATATTATGGAGGTTTAGAATTTCATTATGTTACATGTAGTTATAAGCTTATAATTTAAAATAGAATAAAAAATATTTTTGTTCATAAGTGATAGTAGATTTTTAGATTAGATCATTAATAAAAATGATGTTATAAAATAACTTTGGGTGCTTCTAATGGCACCAGCCCAATAGGCCGTTAGCATCCGGACATTTTATTAACTCGGGTCAATGGACATTGACCCGAGTTCTCTATAAGCACCGGGTTTTATTGTGGGTGACTTTCACCTTCACTTGCTTCCTCTATCTTTTTCTTCTAAAGTAATATTTATTTATTTTTCTTCTAAAACAAAACCCTAGGTAGAGTGCACTAAGAAATTTACTACTTAATATCTACTTGAAGTGAAAAGATAGAACATGATCCAAACAATGAAGAATCTAGAATATGATCCAAACAATGAAGAATCTAGAAAGAGACCACATTAAAGAAGGAAAGCTCCACCCAAAATACTATTTAACCCGACGGTTCCCGATCCGGTACCCATGAAAGAAACAATACTAGAAAACACACCCGGGGATCCATTCCCTAAAGAAAGAAGAGTGACACCAGCAACAGTAGGAGAAAATTTCAAGATTCTTGATGAACTTTCTAATGAAGAGAAAAAGTAATTAGCAGCTGTATTACTCAATAAATAGAATAATAAAATAAGCCAGAGAATTAGAAACCTAAAACTGGATTGATCCACAATTACAGTAAAAAAAGTTGAAGATAATCAATATACCCACTTGATTTACACGGAGATTTTGATTTTACATACTTACACTTGGATTCCTGATCATGATAATGATTAATTTTTTGCAATTGCGGATTTTTGTCAGCGTTTGATTCTTCAGTAAGGGCCTGTAATGATGGGTAAGTTTTGATTAGGGAATTATGAGAATTTGGGGAAGAAACTGAAGTTTTGAGGTAAAAACAGAGGAAAAAGAAGGAACACTTAAGGAAGAAATAGAAGAAATTCTTCTTTGATTGAGTAATGGAGAAAGAAACCCTCGTCATAAATACTCACGGATTGACTAATCCGTGAGTATGTGAAGAGAAACGGATTAGCCAATCCGTGAGAATGTGAAGAGTAACGGATTGGCTAATCCGGACTTAAGGGAAACGAACGGACTGGTCCAGTCCGTCTAGTATGTCTCAGGGTATTATTGTGATTGGATTTTGCGAGGGATGGATGGAGGGGTTAGAGTTAACTCCACTTGACCGGTGCCTACATAGTTGGGCGGTGTTAATAGAGAAAAGAGTCATTGGGCTTGGTGCTAACAGAGATGGATGCTAACCGCCTTTTGGCCGGGTACCTTTAGATACACCCAATAATTTTTTTTGCTATGACTATTTTTCTTCAGAATACGTTTGTAATTTATGGGACGAAAGGTCTTGAATCAAATTTCGCACTGAGCCTCCAAATTTTCGGGCACGATCAGGCATAAAACTAATTTGTTTGGTGAATTTCAAAATTGAGTGTAAGGCAAAAATGATTTGTCTCGGGCTATCACAACTCCCACTTTTGGTCAAATTCAATCTGGTGGCACAATGACACCTCCCATCTATTCCGGAAACCGTCACACGTGTATACACACCTCAGAGCTTATGCCATTACCGGACCTATTCTTCTCTCTATCTCTCGGTCTCTGATTTTGTCTCTCCTTTATCGGTGATCATTGAATTGCTTTTTCATCATGTCAATCTCTTCCCTTCTCATACGAACCCCACCACCACTATCACCACCACCCCCACCACCCACAAGTATCAAGACAAGAAATAGGAGTACTACTTTGTCCATTATTAGAACAAGATCATCAATTCCAACATCCTGCTCTTTTAAGCATACCCATAATCAGATATCCAAAGATGAGTACAAGCTCTATTGGAAGGAGGAACTTCAAACAGCATTTGGCAGATCATCTTCATCATCATCATCAACCCACAGGACAAAAACTCATCGTGATGATGATGATGAGGTGTTTCAAGAAATGGTGGACAAAAGATGTGTGGATAATATGAGGATGTTGATGTTGGACGCAGTACAACACTCAAAAGCAGGGCACCCAGGGATGGCACTTGGGATGGCTGAAGTTGGGTATTATTTATATCGACACGTCATGAGTTACAACCCTAATAATCCCAAATGGTTTAACAGAGATAGATTTGTATTAAGTGCTGGTCATGGTTGCCTTCTTCAATATGTCTGCCTTCATCTCTCTGGTTTTCAATCTGTCCAGGTATGTATACCTGATCACTTTCAAATTAGTTAGTTGGGCTTTGTAGTTATGGGCATTTCATTTATAGGCCCTGATTGTGATTTAGATTCATATATGGGCTTGTTGAATGTTATTCGTTTTTATTCTTCTATGAGTCTAGCTAGGTTTCAAACTCTTACATTCCTATTGATTCATTTCAGATTTGGAAATGGTAAGTGTACAGTAGATCTTGACTTGATTTATGACATGCCTTCCGAGTTACTAACTTCATATAATGGTCTAGATCGTAGTCAACCGCTGAATATAGATACTCCGAAAGTATAAGCACTTTTGCTTGTAGTAGAAGTTATTTTGCTTCAAAAAAGAAAGTTGGCAAAAATGTAACTTATAAGTAAAAAAGTCAAATTTCATAAAAGAAAAAAAAAAAAGTCAAGAAGTTAGTTTGGTAATATAATTTACTTTTCTATTTTATTTTTATTTTTCTCGTAAAGATACTTGATTTTATTTGGAATTTTAATGATTACTCTTTTGGAAGAGGTGGCGGCAATATTTGTGGTAGTTGTGGTGGTGGAGCCTTGAAGGTACGGTGATGGAAGCATTGTGGTGGTTGTGTTATGATTGAGATGTGGTAGTGGTGGAGTTCGGTGGCGGAGGTATGGTGGCGGCGGGGGTTGTGGCGGTGAAGTTATGTGGATGGTGGTGGATGTATGAGGTTGGTGTTGGTAGAGGATGTACGACAGAGGTATGGGATAATGTGGTGGATGTATAGTGGTGGTGGTGGTGGTGGTATGGTGGTGGAGGTACGGTGGTGGTTTAGGTATGGTGGTTGTGGTGGAGGTGGTGCAGTGGTGATGGATGTATGGTGGTGATGAAGGTATGGTGGTGGTCGATGTATGGTGGTGGTGGTGGTTGAGCTACTATGGTGGTGGTTGAGGTGCGTGGTGGTGGTGGTGGTGGGGGTGTATGGTGGTGGTGGTACAACGGTGTGGTGAAAGTTTAGTTTTGGTGATGGAGCGAAGATAAACAAAGAAAAAATTTTGGTAAAGTGAAATTTATGCATGTGTTAGAACAAAAGTTACTTTACTTTAAAGTCAAAAGCTAAAAATCTGAACTTCAAAAGAAAGTCAAATTTTAACTTAAGTGAAGTAAAAAAATTTCGCGTTACCAAACTAACTTTTTTACTTATTCTACTTAAATTCTACTTAAATAAGCAAAAAAGTAATTTATTTTAGTGTTGCCAAACGACACCTCAGTATGTCATAAATTAAGTCAAAATCTTCTGTGCCCCTCGAGTGAGATTACTCATTTTTTTATTTTGCTTACTAGTTTTGGTTTAGAAGTGACCCATTTGTGAATTTGTATAAATGTTGGTGGGTTAATTTACTGAACTTGTTTTCAGATTGAGGACCTCCAGAGATTGTGCAAGCTAGGGAGTAGAACCCCAGGACATCCCGAGAATGTAGTGACAGATGGTATTGAAGTCACAACTGGTATGTACGAAAAAGATAAAATGGTGATGAAAGTGTGATTGTTAGCCTTATATGCCACATCCAAATATAGGATTCAAGCACAATAAAATCATTTAAAGAAAAGTATTGCCCCGTTAGAACACGAGTGCTCTAGTTCATGGTTAGCTGCCCCAATTTGCAAAAAAAGTAAAAAAACCAACCTTTAAACTTGCGAAATGACTCAATACCAAGTCATGAAGTCCATTTAGGCTTACAACTCCTTGCAATCTGGCTTGCAAGGAAGGATTGTCTAAGATGGTTATGTTGCGACCTATGCTATGGTTCTACACATTTATTTTTGCAATTATTTACAAGAAAGATTTTTCATGATGTTATCCTGTTAACAGGTCCACTAGGGCAAGGTGTTGCCAATGCTGTGGGTCTTGCTCTTGCAGAAGCACACTTGAGTGCACGATTCAATAAACCTGATGCATTTC
>BEHA01000248.1:262262-286408 GCA_002897215.1 Eschscholzia californica subsp. californica
TACCCTTTTGTAGATATTGAAATATTTTGAGCGATTTTGACATACACCCCCACTATTATATGAATTTTTGGACTACACCCCCATTTTTTGAAAAAAACAAAATTTTTCAGTTTGCCCTCCAGCGATCATCTTTTACCTTTTACCTTTTGTCTTATAAATTTATTTATTTTAGACAAGCTAAAAGGTCAAAGCGAAAGAACAATTTGAGATATCAAACTATAGAAAAGATGGGAGGAACTATTTGGGATATCAAGCGAAAGAATTTATTTATCTTATATGGGAGGAACTTATTTATCTTATTTGACATATAAGATAAATAAGTTCTTTCGCTTTGATCTTTTAGCTTGTCTAAGATAAATAAGTTTATAAGAAAAAAAGGTAAAAGATGATCGTTGGAGGGCAAATTGAAAATTTTTGTTTTTTCAAAAAATGGGGGTGTAGTCCAAAAATTCATATAATAGTGGGGGTGTATGTCAAAATCGCTCAAAATATTTCAACATCTACAAAAGGGTAAAATCGTCATGGTTGGCGCGTGTGTTTCACACACACCCAACTTAACTCTGAGTTGACGGTTTCCGTCCAGGTGGGGGTGTATATCAAAAGTTTTCAAAAAGTGGGGGTGTAGTCCTAATATTCATATAATAGTGGGGGTGTATGTCAAATTCTCCCAAAAGATAAAATGGGGATGAAAGTGTCTGATTGTTAGCCTTATATGCCACATCCAAATATAGGATTCAAGCACAATAAAATCATTTAAAAAAAAAGTATTGCCCCGTTAGAACACGTGTGCTCTAGTTCATGGTTAGCTGCCCCAATTTGCAAAAAAAGTAAAAAAATCAACCTTTAAACTTGCGAAATGACTCAATACCAAGTCATGAAGTCCATTTAGGCTTACAACTCCTTGCAATCTAGCTTGCTAGGAAGGATTGTCTAAGATGGTTATGTTGCGACCTATGCTATGGTTCTACACATTTATTTATGCAATTTTTTACAAGAAAGATTTTTCATGATGTTATCCTGTTAACAGGTCCACTAGGGCAAGGTGTTGCCAATGCTGTGGGTCTTGCTCTTGCAGAAGCACACTTGAGTGCACGATTCAATAAACCTGATGCATTTCTTGTTGATCATCGAACGTAAGTTATTTATATATATTGACCACCCCAAGACATATTTATTAATATCTACAAGTTACCCTGATAGTATATATATAATGTGGTGGCAGATACTGCATCATGGGTGATGGATGTGCCATGGAAGGAATATCTAATGAAGCAGCATCATTGGCTGCACATTGGAAGCTCAATAAACTTATAGTCATCTATGACGATAATCATAACACGATAGATGGAGATACTAGTCTTACATTTAGCGAAGATATTTCTGCACGCTTCGAGGCTCTCGGTTGGAACGTAATCACAGTCGACAATGTTCATGGTGATATTGGAGAACTAAAACAAGCCATTAACTCTGCTCACAGTCAGACCGAGAAACCAAATTTCATAAGGGTTGGTAAACATACACTTAAATAAAGCGTACATACATATATATATTGACAACCCGTCGAATGACTATCTTCTATTTATTCTCCAGGTGAAGACACTGATCGGGAAATTGTCTAAAAAGGAAGGCACATCGAAAGCTCATCATGGTACATTTGACGATGATGATGTAAAGAAAATGAGAGAGAAAGTTAAATGGGAAGATAAGCTGCCGTTTCATGTACTTCCAATGGTTTATAGGTACTAATTGCTGTTTGAAAATGCTTTTAATTGGCTACTCCTAAAAAAAACTGTACTAATCGTCACATTGTAATTGTATCAGAGAAATGCAGATACAAACCGAGTATGGTGAAGCAAAAGAGAAGGAATGGTATTCTATTCTAAATTATTACCAATCAAAATATCCTCAAGAGGCAGTGGAGTTCAAAATCCTCCTCAATGGTGGCCTAGTTCCTGGCTGGGAGAACTCCTTACCGGTAATCCATTTATTTTCACCTCTTTATGACTATAATTCTCTACCCATTAATGGGAAAATGTTAATCTTCCCATCTAGGGGGTGAGCTCAAAAAGAAAAATGATTTGATCGATCTGAGTAGATATTAGTGATGTTTTCCTGTGTCAGCTTGCCCTTAAGAACATAAATTATTTCTAATGATCATATTGAGTTATTCATCCTAGGAACATAGGAATTAATTCTGATTGTGACAGATTTGGTCTGAATCCGATCCTGTGGATGCTACTCGGGGATACTCCGAGAAATGCCTAAACCAGCTGGCAAAAGTTCTTCCAGGACTTATCGGCGGAAGTGCAGATCTCGCTTCGTCAAACAAAGCATACCTTCACGACTACCAAGATTTCTCCAAACCCAACTCTCCGTGGGGGCGGAACATCCGATACGGAGTTCGTGAGCATGCAATGGCCGCAATCTCAAATGGTCTTGCATTACATGGAAGCGGGTTAATTCCATTCGCTGCCACGTTTCTTATTTTCTCTGATTATATGAAGAATTCGATCCGTCTCTCTGCTCTAAGCCATGCTGGGATTATATACATTTTGACCCATGATTCAATTGGTCTGGGAGAAGATGGACCTACTCATCAACCTGTAGAGCAGCTAGCAGGACTCCGGGCCGTGCCACGATTACTAGTCTTCCGACCTGCAGACGGGAACGAAACAGCCGGATCATATATTGCCGCCGTGGGAAACAGAGATCGGCCTAGTGTGATCGCTTTATCAAGGCAAAAGGTTGAAGCGAACTTAGAAGGAACATCGTCAAGTGAAGTGAAGAAAGGTGGGTACATTATTAGTGATAATTCAGGAAAAGGAGAACTACCCGAGATTATATTGATCGGTACTGGATCTGAGTTGTGTCTTTGTGAGGCGAGTGCCAAGAAGCTGAGAGGAGAAGGAAAGAAAGTGAGGGTAGTTTCTTTAGTGTGTTGGAGGCTTTTTGATGGGCAGAAGAGTGAGTATAAAGAATATATTTTGCCTGGAAAAGTGAGGAAGAGAGTGAGTGTTGAAGCTGGATCTCCACAAGGATGGAGAGAGTATGTGGGAAGGGAAGGGGTGGTTATTGGAGTTGAAGATTTTGGTGCAAGTGGGGCTTATTTGGATACTTTCAAGAAATTTGGGTTCACTGTTGAAAATGTTACTAAAGTTGCTAGGTCTTTGTTAGATTGTTGATTAGAAGTTGTTTTCAGTTTGTGATTTTAGATGAAGCTGTAATAAAATTGCAGAAGATCCCATCTCTGTGTTTTAATGGTGGTGGTGGAAACTTATCTTCTAAAAGGTTGTACTTTTCAGTCAGACTATTAGTGATGTTTGAGTATACCCACTAAATAATCACACTTGTTATCGCTTATGGGTTTTTTATAGCAGAGATGAAGATTAGAAAAAGAAATCGAATTTCATTCAGAATCATAGCAAAGTTTTATTACAAAGATTATGGTATTTATAACGACACCCCTTCTGTTGTGGGTCCTTCTAAGGCTCTATATCTATCTTTATCTTTGCTTACACTTTCTTCCCTACTTACATGCCCCCTCAATACGAAGAGGATGAAAGGATCATCAGCATGTCAAGAAGAGGAATGAAGAGATATTTGGTTAGATGTGACGAATTTGACGATGTTCAGCAGTGGCCAAGTCTCGAACAAAACGTAATCCACTTCGATATGTTTTGTCCTAGCATGACAAATTGAATCAGCTGCAATGTTCTTAGCACCTAAATTGTCACAATAAAGAATCAAAGGTTCAGAAATAGATTGATGCATCTCCTTTGATATAAGAAACCCATAGCATTTCAACAACAGAAGAGGGCAGATCTTTATACTCTGCCTCAGGGAGATAAGAGAGCAACCAAGAACAATATAGCAACCAGTGGTGGAACGTCTTGCATCAGGGCAACCAATCCAATCTGAATGTGAATACACCACCAATTTAGAAACACCTTTTGTAATAGAAATGCCACGATCAACTGTACGTTTGATACATCTGAGAATCTTTTTCACTAACTGAAGACGAGTAGACCAAGGAGCTTGCAAAAATTAAGCAACATAGTTAACACCAAAGGAAATGTCTGGTCTTGTCATTGTTAAGTACTGAAAACCACTAACAAGGAATCCATAAAGAGTAGGATCAGATAAAACATCACCATCAAGTTTAGAGATTCTATTGCACCCCTAAACTAACAAATCAGCCTTTTGTAAGAGTTCTAAAGTATTTTCTTTTTTGTTAAGAGAAACTCAGCAGAAGAACTCCGAACTTCAGTACAAAGAAAGAAATGGAGAAGTCCAAGTTCTTTCACAGCAAATTTTGACTTAAGGGTTGTAATTAACAATGTAAGCGCTTGAGAATTGCTGCCAGAATGAACAACATCATCAACAAAGAGTAATAGAATCTGAAGTATAATTGATCTCCACAAACATAGAGTGATCAATAATACATGTGAGTAGAAAAGAGTCAAACTTATTGACCCAAACTCTAGGTGTGTGCTTTAAGCCATAAAGACTCTTTTGAAGTCTGCACACAATATGAGATGGACGATCATCATCTATAATGTTGGGTGGTCTTGGACCTCTCTCACCACAAAGCTAGCTCAAGAGGTAAGGCTTCTCCCACACTTATTAACGCACCCCCTGCCCCTTCCACAACCAATGTGGGATTAACCTAACATTCTCCCCCTCACATATTGGCTCTTAACTTCAATAGTTATTGGGTCGAGACTTGTTATTACCCGGACCCTGATACCACTTGTTAAGAAAAATAACCTAATTAACTTGTTCAAGAATATGAAGATAAACGATGTGAAAGTAAATGTAGAGACACCAAGATTATTTAACGTGGCAGAAAACCCCTCCAGATAGAAGGTAAAAAACCACGGGACCTAGTCCAGAAATTTTCCACTATGATTAAATAA
The DNA here is from genome assembly GCA_002897215.1 of Eschscholzia californica subsp. californica. NCBI lineage: Eukaryota > Viridiplantae > Streptophyta > Magnoliopsida > Ranunculales > Papaveraceae > Eschscholzia > Eschscholzia californica. Next base: position 267,179 of record BEHA01000248.1, read on the forward strand.
TGGGTTACACAATTCTCTAGTAACCTATGGTGGATAAACCAATTGTTCGAGATGTGTGAAAACAATCTTGGATAACAATTCTTCCCTAAACAAATAGAGGATTAACCAATTCATCACCAAACCTATTGTGGATAAACCAACCAAAGAAATAGAAATTTCCTACTCCTTAGGATTTGAACAAATCCTAGATTACCAAAGGTTGAAGAAGATAACCACAAACTAAATTGCTTCACAAGATTAATAATCTTCTTTTCTTCAAACCAATATTCTTCTCTTTCAATCTCTCTTGAAAGAACCACTTCAGAAATCTCTCTTTCTCTGACCTCTCTTTGTTCTCATCTCTCTGATCTCTATCTCTCTCTAATCTGAGAGGATATGATTCGAAAGGATTTTCTACTAACTCTCCCAACTGGGAGGATACTTTCTGACTTGAAAGTATAAATAATTTCTTCCCTTTCATTCCCTATTTATAATGATAAATAAGAAGGTATTCTACTAGAAATAGGATTTTTAGGCTAGAAATAGAACCTTCTATTTCTCCCTAAATAAGGAATAAAGGAAATCTTATTCTAACTAGGAATCCTTTTTATATAAGGAGGGACCCCAACAAACTCCCCCTCCCGACCTATGAAAAGGACCCGTCATTCCAAAGCCAACAATAATACTATATAGCTCATGCTTGCCTTTGGACAATGATTTTGTCATCATATCTGAAGTACTGTCTTCTATATGGATTTTCTTGATCTTCAACACCTTTTTTTCTTCAATAACGTCTTGAATCCACTAATATCTCACATTCCATCTATATTCATCTATCATTCACGAATTCACTTGAATCATGTGTAAAGTGCACTACTGTTTTCCTTCCATATTTCTGAAAGATAAATCTAGTCTTGCTCTGATACCACTTGTTGGGTGGTCTCGGGCCTCTCTCACCCTAAAAACTAGCTCAAGAGGTAAGGTTCCTCCCACACTTATTAACGTACCCCCTGCCCCTTCCACAACCAATGTGGGGTTAACCTAACAATATGTCAGGAGGTTGAGTCATGGAGACCTCTTCTTCCAAAATGCCATGGAGAAAAACATTTGAAACATCAAGCTGAAGACTTTGATACTACCATATTTAACACAATTCTTATGTTGGTAGCCTTTGTTACAGGGCTAAAAGTCTCAATACAATCAAGCCATCATTTTCATGAAAGCCTTTGACGACAAGCCTTGCCTTATACTTTTTTTATTGAGCCATGTGTTTTTTTTAGAAGAGACATGTGCGTTATACTTCACTTTAAAAACCCACTTGCAGCCTAAAATGTTCATAGCAAATGTTGTTAGAACTAGAGGCCAGGTGTTGTTTTTCATTAGTACATGATATTCTTCTTGCATTGCAAGTCACCACTTTGGGTCAGCTGTAGCTTGCCTATAAGTTATAGGCTTGGAATACGATTTAAGAAAGTGATAAAAGCACCAGGAAGAGGACGGTAGCTACTGTAGTGTGTGATGTGATCACGAAGTTTCTTAGGATTGATAATACCATCTCTTAATCGAGTTTTCATAGGATGAGTGGGTCTGACATAAATAGCATGAGCACTAGGAGAAGCAAAGATAGATGGTTGTAAAGTAGGAAGTTGATTTATAGAAATAGTAGTAGGCTATGGCCTGTGGTTGTAAGGTAGGAAGTTGAGTTAGTAAAGAAAAGAGGCGTTCTTTGTAGATTTAGAATATTCTAGTGAGAGAAAGAAGAAAAGGTGTTCTTGAGAGAATATTGTTAACGAAGAAAATGGAAACAATATATAGGTATGTATTTAAGACTATTATCTAGCCATGAATGTGTTTCTTTTGCTAATGAAAAGAAAACAACTAGTTTTTATGTTTGATGAAGATTTATGACTGAAGGGTATGAGTATATTGTAGATTGTTTATGTTATAGTCGGTATATCTTCTTAATACCCACCAAATTGTATCAGAGTCATAGTAGTTTATCATTTCAAGTTTTTTCATCATTTTTGAGATCTAGGGTGTGTGAAATTTTTGTGGATCTTGTATGAAAATGTCAAATATGATACAACCTCAAATACCTAAGTTAACTAAAGAGAACTATGAACATTGGTGTATCCAAATGAGTGTAATTATTCGGATCTCAAGACTTGTGGGATATTGTTCAAAATGGCTATGTAGAACCAACTCAAGAAGAAGAGAGTATTATGAATGATGTACAAAGTGTGTTCTTAAAAGACTCAAAAAAAAATGAATAAAAAACTTTATTTCTTATTATCAAGGAAATGATGGTCCTACATTTGAAAAAGTATCCGAAGCGAAATCATCGAAAGAGGCTTGGAATATTCTCAAGAGTTCATTTAGAGGAGATAAAGTGGTAAAGATTCGTCTTCAAATCTTGCGTGGTGAATTTGAAAAGTTGAACATGAATGAAGGGGAACTTATCTCTGATTATATTTCAAGAGTATTCTCGAATGTTAATGAAATGAAGAGGTGTGGAGAAAAATATGATGATGTTAGGGTGATGGAGAAGATTCTACGCTCTTTGACACCTAAGTTTGATAATGTGGTTATTGTTATTGAAGAGTCAAAAGGCTTGGAATCCATGGTGGTGGACGAGTTGACAGGAACATTACAAATTCATGAACAAAGGGTTAATACAAATATTGCAAGCTCTTCAAATTATTTGGTGGATCAAATACTTCAAGCAAAACTGACTTTAGAAGAAAAACAATATGCACCCCAAAGAGAAAGAAACTATATAAGAGTTGTGGTAGAGGTTATGATAATCGTGGAAGAGGTTTTGGATGCCAAAGAGGGAGAAATGTATTTAATAGAGGAAGAAAAATGAACCAAGAGGAAGAGGGAGTTTTACTAGATCTTATAATGGCAAGGTAGAGATAATAGAGATGTTGAATGTTACAATTGTCACAAGCTTGGACATTATAGTAACGAATGTGGTACAAAATGAAGTCGGTGAAGAAGCAAACCTTGTTGAGAATGATGTAGAAATTAATGTAGATCCTACATTGTTATTTTCTTGTGATGGACTTGATGAATCACAAATAAATAATTGGTATTTCGATGCAGGTGCGAGTAATCAAATTTGCAAGAAAAAGAGAAATTGTTTGTTGAAGTAAATGAAAACGTAAAAGGTAACATAAGGTTTGGTGACACCTCAAAGATTCTCGTGGTAGGAAAAAAATATCTTCATTCAACTCAAAAATGAAAAACATAGCTACATTTTTTATGTTAATTATGACCCCGCAATGAAAAATAATATTTTGAGTTTCGAACAACTTTTAGAAAAATAATATGATATAAGATTGAAGGATCTTCATCTTACTTTAAAAGATAGAAGTGGAATCCTAATTGCTAAGCCGAAGATGACAAATAATAGATTATTTTCTTTGAATATTCAACATGGTGATGCAAAATGTTCAAATGTTATTGCGAAAGAAAGATTTTGGTTCTGGCATTTAAGACTTCACATTTAAACTTTGATGGAATGAAGACTTTGGCAAGCAAAAAACATGGTAAGGGGTTTACCATATACATTGATCACCAAAATCAAGTGTGTGAAGGATGCACTTATGGAAAGCATCATAGAACAAGTTTTCCTAATGAAGGAAGGCAGAGAACTTCTAATTATTGGAGTTTGTGCATACCGATGTTCGTGGTCCATTGAAGCCAATGACAAATGGAGGTAATAATTACTTTCTTACTTTTATTGACGACTTTAGTAGAAAAACATAGGTTTATTTCTTAAAAATAATTCCGAAGTATTTGAAGTTTTCAAAGAGTTTAAAAACATGGTTGAGAAACAAAGTGGGTTTATGATAAAGAAACTAATGTCCGATAGAGGTAGAGAATATACCTCAAGAGCATTTGATAAATTTTGTCGAGAACATAAAATTGTTCATGAACTTACCCCGTCATACACACTAAAACTAAATGGAGTTTCTGAAAGGAAAAATCGCACTATATTAAACATGGAAAAAAACATGCTAAAAGAAAAGAGTTTGCCTAGAGAATTTTGGGGTGAAGTCGTGGCATGTGCCCTATACTTGTTGAATAGATGTCTCACCAAAAGTGTATATGTGAAGAAAGTGGAAGAGGCATGGGGCTATTACAAGTCAAGTGTGGCTCATTTAAAAGTATTTGGGTGTATTACTTATGCAAAGATACTGGAAGCAAGAAAAACAAAACTTGATGACAAAGGTGAGAATTGCATATTTCTTGGTTATAATGAGCAAATAAAATGCTACAAGTGATTCAACCCAATTGCCAATAAAGTTCTCCTTAGTAGAGATGTTATATTTGAAGAAGAGATGACATGGGAATGGAAAGGAAAAGAAATTACCCAAGTTGAACTTATACTTGAAGGAGAGGAAGAAGATACACCATCAAGAGAATTTCACCCACAAACACCTTCATCCTCGCCATTATCTTCATCTCCATCACCCTTGTCATCAGAGGGGGGGGGGTGAACGATACTCGATCTTATTATAAATACTATAACTTGACACCTACACTTGGGGAATAGACCTATTTCTAGGCCTATCAAGTTTTTGATTTGGGAAACTACTTTAAAAAAAGAAAGCAATACTAATAGACTAATAAGAATGAAATCAAGGTGAGAAGAAGAATCTAGGGTTTTCGATTTCACCACATAAATGGACTACTTAAAACATGCATTAACCAACAAATCTCTTTTCTCATGTATAACTCAAAATCTAACATAATAAACTATTTAGATTTCGGAATATATTCTTTAATAACTCAATTCAAAACCATATATATTTGATTGACTATCATATAAATCTAGAATCCTAAACTATCATTCATTACCTAAAAAACATATCTCATCTAATAATCTAATAAAAGCATGAAATATCTAATTATAATGCATGAATGATGAAAAGATCATAGAATCAATATGAAATGACAACCAATACACATTAAGCTCAATAAAAGGATTTACTACTCAATAACACATCTCAAAATAAGCCCAAATATGGGCTTCCTCTACACCCTAGATACAAATTTAGCTACTCATGGAATCTAAAATAATATTCATTGAATTTATAAAATAAATGGAATTACAAAGGATAAATGAAAAGAAATCACCAAATGAGATCTAGATCCATTGCTCCACTTGCCTCCATTTTGATATCCAATAAATGCTCCAAATGTTTTCAATAATATTTTCTCAAAACTCCAATAGTAGCTTTTTTAAGAAGAAGAAGAAATAAGATGAGATTTGGAAAAGAAATAAGAGGATACAAGATTTTAGAAAAGAAGAGATTAGAAAAAAAGAGAGAGATTGGAAAGAAATTATGGTGTAATGGGTAGAAAAGAAAAGAATGGAGGCTAGAGTTTTAGAAGATGAAGAGAGAAAGGGATAGGTTAGAAAAGAATGGAGGCTAAAAGAGGAGAGAGAGGCTAAGAGATGAGAGCTTGGTTGGTAGTATAAGGGTCTTTATATAGAGTTAGGGTTTTAGTTGGGCTTAATGGTAGAAAATGGGAGAAGTAAGGGTTATTTATGAAATTTTAGGGGTTAAGATGTGAAAGAAAACCTAAATTTCACAAATAAGGTCGGCGGCTGTGGTTAATAAGGGAAGGAAGAGGCGCCATGTGTCGCAAGGAAAGAGGGTAAGGGCATTTAGGGTTTGGTTTCCCAAACCAGAGAAAGAGGAGACACGTGTCAAACGATGAAGGAGGTAGTGGGAGTGGGACCACGGTATTATCCTGCATCGAGCTGTACTGAATCTGGCACCTAATGGGAAGTTCCAGTGCTTCGCGGAGTAAACTATTAAGATGCTCACGCTATAATATCATGCCACATCACCTTATCGTATCCCACCAGCCAGAAAGATGACCAAAAAGATCCCACCAGTCAACATTGATTGACTCCTACTTTGACTTTGCATATTTCCCTCGTCCGGACTCCGATTTGACTTCCGTTTTCTCCTACGGGCTCGTCTTGATCTCTACTTTTCAACCACGCACTGACCTTGGCCAAATTACCAGAATGTCCTTAACTCCAAATGACAAAAATACCCTTATGTTCGTTTTTAACTGTTTTCACACCTAACTCTGCAAAAGACACCTAATCAAGAAAATCAACCATTTTATTACAATAAAGACTCAAAACAGACTAACTCGGCTAATTTAAACGACTCCGATGGGACATTTTCGTGACCCATCAGGGGGGAATTCTAGTGAAAGACCAATGAAAACAAGAAGTTTGAGAGGGATATATGAAGTTGTGGATAATGAAGAAGAATTGAACTTGTGTTGTTTTCTTACAGATTGTGATCCTATTAGTTATGAAGAAGTCATCCAAGAAAAAAAAAATGAGAAAATGCAATAAGTGAAGAAATTAATGCAATTAAATGAATGATACTTGGGAGTTAACAAATTTGCCAAAGAGATACAAACCTATTGTTGTGAAGTGGGTGTATAAGACAAAGAAGAATGCAAGTAGAGAAGTCCGGAGATACAAAACAAGACTTGTAGCTAAAGGTTATAAGCAAAGGGCTGACATTGATTATAGTGAATATTTGCTCCCGTTGCTCGCATGAAAACAATTAGATTGTTAATCTCTATAGTGGCTCAATATTCATGGAAGATTTATCAACTTGATGTCAAGTCGGCATTCTTGAATGGTATCCTTGAGGAATATATATATATATGTTGAACAATGTTTAGGTATGTTGTAAAGGGCGAAGAAGATAAAGTCTATAAGTTGAAGAAGACACTTTATGGGTTAAAGCAAACTCCACATGCATGAAATGCAAGAATTGATAAATATTTTCAAGAAAATAGGTTTGAAAAGTGTTCTCGTGAGCACACTTTGTATATGAAAGTGAAAGAAGATGGAGGTATGTTTTTTGTTTGTTTATATGTTGACGATTTGATATCCACCAGTAATGATTCAAGACCATTTGAAGAGTTCAATAAGAACATGATTAAGGAATTTGATATGACCGATATTGGGTTGATGGGTCATTTCCTTGGTATTGATGTGGAACAAATGTAAAATGGTATATATATTTCTCAAAGTGGATATGCTAAGGAAGTTCTTAAAAGATTTTAAATGGAGTCATGTAACCCCTGTAAACACCCCTCTTGGAAGTGGAGTGGAATTGAGAAAATGCACAAGAAGAAGCGATGTGGATCCTACATATTTCAAAAATTCAATTGGAAGTCTACGTTATCTTACACGTACAAGACCAGACATTCTTTTTGGAGTTGGGCTAGTGAGTAGGTATATGGAGACACCAGATGAATCTCATCTTAATGTTGCAAAGAGGTTCCTTCGATATATTAAAGGTACGCTCAATGATAGTTTATTTTTCTCTTGTACACAAGATTTTAAGCTTATTCGTTACTCCGATAGTGATTGGGGAGAGACGTAGATGAAAGAAATGGTACATCGGGGTTTGTGTTTTTCATGGTATACGACATTTACTTGGTCTTCCAAGAAACAACATATTGTGACATTATCTACTTGTGAAGCGGAATATGTAGTCGCTAGCTCTATGGTTTGTCATGCCATTTGGTTAAGAAATATATTGAAGCATCTTTAATGCCCTCAAGTTGGTCCAACTGAAGTGTTTCTTGACAACAAATCGGCTATTGCGTAAACCAAGAATCCTGTTTGTCATGAAAGAAGCAATCACATCGATACAGGCTATCATTTTATTCTTGAACATGTTAAAGAAGGTGATATTGAAGTGATGTAGTGCAAGTCTCAAGATCAAATAGCGAATGTATCTACAAAGCCTTTGAAGCATGATGCATTTGAAAGATTGAATTAGGTATGAGAAGCTATGGAAATTTGGTTTAAGGGGGATGTTAAAAATTGGTTTTAAAGAAAATTTGGGTTTGGGCCTCTATGAAGTATATGGTAGTTTGGGCTTGAGTAAATTAGTGGTATCAAATAGAAGTAGTAATAGAAGAAGAAAATATGTCCATGAGTTAGCAAAAAAAAGAAGGTTTCTTTGTAGATCTTGAATATTCTAGTGAGAGAAAGAAGAAAAGGTGTTCTTGAGAGAAGATTGTTAATGAAGAAAATGGAAGAAATCTGTGGGCATGTATTTAAGACTATTATCTAGTTATGAATGTGTTTGTTTTGTTAATGAAACAAAACAACAACTCGTGTTTATGTTTGATGAAGATTTGTGATTCAAGGTTAATTATTATGAGTATATTGTGTTAGATTGTTATATTATAGTTGGTATATCTTCTTAATACCCAACAATGATTTTGATGTGACAAAGGAAAAAAGAAAAGACTTCCTCATCAGATACAACATGTCTAGAGATAAACACCTTCTCACTTTCAGCTTCAAGACATTTGTATCCTTTATGATGCATGTTATAGCCTAGAAAAGCACACATAGAAGACTTTTTTGACTAAGCTTATGAGGCCCATTATGTCCTAAGTAAGGATAACATAGACAACCAAATACTTTAAAGGAAGTGTAATCTAGTACTTTCTCAAATAACACTTCGTATGGAGACTTACTGTTAAACAATTTGGTCGGTAATCAATTGATTATAAACACAACAGTAAAATAGGCATTATACGAGTATTCTTTAGGAAGATGAGATTGAAAAAGTAGTGTGTTGCCAACTTTAGTTATTTGCTTGATTTTTCTCTCAGGTTTCCCATTTTGTTGCGGAGTGCATGGGCAGGAGCTTCTGAAGAAGATACCACATTCATCTAAAACGGACTTAAAAGCTCCCCTGGCCAACTCTGGTGCACCATCACTCTGAAATTTTCTGATAATGGTATTAAATAGGTTTTCAGATGCTACTTTAAAATTCTTGAAGTAAAGAAGACTGTTTGATCTTGTTCTTAGATAATAGATCCATAGATGTCTGCTATAATCATCAAGAAATAATATGTAATATCTTTTTCCTTTCTTTGTAGATTTTGGATCTCTTGGAGGAAGCATGTTACTTGGATCGCTAACCCATTAAATCTCATATGAATCGAATTTCTGAACTTTGTCCTAAAGTTGTGCAGATACTTGCAGACCCAAAAAATATATGAAAGACATGTTAAGAAACTTGTCTATCTGACTACACACGACCAAATATTTTTTTTTTTATGGTGTGAGTAGTGTTGGCCAGTTCATGACTACCCCTCGCGGTTCTCCTCATCTTGAGGCAGTGAGTCTGATTCTCGAATATCTCAAAGGGCATATGTCTGTGATTTACTATATCGCCCAGAAACTTGAACATTAAAGGGAATAAGGATGCCAATAAGCCAGGATTTCCATCAGATAGACGTTCCGCAACATGGTATTGTACTTTTGTTAAGGTAACCTAATTGCTTGGAAGTTTATATTGACAAATTGAAGTTGAATTTCTTCTTGTTGTACCAAATTGCGAATGAAATGATGACGAAGTTCAATATGTTTCGTGCGGTTGTCAAAAAACTGGATTTTTCGTCATCGTTATTGCCGACATATTATCACAATAGATAGTTGTCGCACCTTGTTCTTTTTGAAATAAATCTTCTAAATTTCTCCTTATCCAAACGACGTCACATGATGCATCTGTAGCGGCAATATATTCAACCTCTGTTGATGATAAAGTAATAGTCTTTTGCTTTTTTGATGCCCGAGCAATAACTTTAGATCCCAACTTAAATACATATCCGGACGTACTTTTCCTATCATCAAGAGAACCAACCCAATAACTGTCAGTAAAACCAATTAATTTGTTTTCATCTTCAAACACATATTTCATTCCATGGTTTTTTGTTCCTTGAATATAGCGTAAATTACGCTTGGCAGCGACAAAGTGAATTTTACTTGGCTCACTCATAAATCTAGAGATGAGACAGACGGGATAAACAATATCTAGCCTTGTATTTGTTATATAAATAAGAGACCTAACTAGACTTCGATAAATTTTAGCATCGACCTTAGGTGCTCCGTCATATAATTGCAATTTTTCATTTACATTGATGGGTGTAGCAACAAGCTTGCAATTTGACAGTTGAATTTTTTTAACACGTCTTCAACATATTTCTCTTGGGAAATAAAGATTTCTCCTTTTGATTGACGAACTTGAATTCCGAGAAAATATTTCATGAGACCCAAATCTATCATCTCGTATCCCTTCATCATGGATTTCTTGAATTCTTCAACCATCCTTAGATTTGTGCCTGTAAAAATTAGATCATCTACATATAAATAGACAATTAAAAAATTATTTCCTTCTTTCTTCACATATAAAGATGGTTCACCTTTGCTTTTTTGAAAACTTTTTTGCTGAAAGTATCTGTCAATTTTACTATTCCATGCTCGGGGGCATGTTTTAAGCCATATAAGGTTTTCCTTTGCCTGTATACTTTATTTTCTTCTCCTTTTACCGTGTATCCTTTAGGTTGCTCAACATAAACTTCTTCTTCCAATTCTCCATTTAAAAATGTTGATTGAACATCAAGTTGAAAGACTTGCAGTTTCATTTGAGCAGCTAATGCAAGAACAATTCTGATCGCCTCCATTCTTACTACCGGAGTAAAAGTTTCATTAAAGTCAACACCGGGTTGTTGAGAATAACCCTTTGCAACTAGGCGAGTCTTATGTCTTTTAATTGAGCCATCTTCATCAAATTTGGTCTTGTAGATCCATTTTAATCCAACAACATCTTTCCCTTTTGGAGGATCTACAAGTTCCCAAGTTCGATTTTTGTCAATAGTTGTCAATTCTTCATTCATGGCATTTCTCCATACTTCTTCTCTATAATTTTTTGGTTCATAAGTGAAGAAGGAAAATCCACATGATTCATAGATATCATTTACAGAACGTGTCTTTTTTATAGGTGATTCGGAATCCGAAGAATCCTCATCAAAATTTGGAGAATTTTCAAATCCTCTACTTTCAGAAATTTGTGGCATCTCAGATAAATTTGATGAAGGAAACTTTGATCTTCTTGACAATCATTAATTTGGAAAAATTCAGATTTATTTTCATTTTGAGAAGAACTTTCTCCCCATTCCCATGATTTCATCTCATCGAAAATAACATCTCGAGAAATTACCAATTTATTAGAGACGGGATCAAGAAGACGATAACCTTTGGATTCATTACTATAATCAATAAAGATGAATTTCTCACCCTTCTCATCAAATTTTTCTTTTCTCAAGGGAATATGAGAATATGCCAAACAACCAAAAATTTTGAAAAAAATCTACTTGAGGCTTTTTCCCATGCCAAGCTTCACATGGAGTAAGATTTTGAACTGCCTTTGTTGGAGATCGATTTAATTAATAAGAATGCCGATGTGTTTACTGCCTCAACCCATAGATTGTTTGGAAGTCTTTTTCCCTTCAACATGCTTCAAGCCATTTCTGCAATTATTTGATTCTTCCTTTCCGCCACACTATTTTGTTGTGGACTATAACGAAATGTGAGCTCTCTTTAATTCCTTTTTCTTTGCAATAATTCATGAAAAGTTTATAAATAAATTCTCCACCTCGATTAGTTCTAGGAGTCTTCAATTTTTACCACTTTGTCTTTCCACAAGGGCTAAAAATTCTATAAAAAAAAAATCAAATGCTTCTGATTTTTCCTCAACAAAATAAATCCACATCTTCCTAGTATAATCATCAACAAATAAGAGAAGGTATCTCTTTTTTTAGCAAAGAAAGTATCTCTTATTACTAAGTGAAGGTGTTTTAGATGGTCCAAAAATGCATGTACCAATTCAAGTGATGCACGTGCTCTTGAAGAGACTTTTGGAAAAAGAAGGCTATGCATTTTCCGTAAATACACCCTTCACAAATTTCATCATTTTTTGAAATGGTTAAGGAAGACCAACCGCCATATTTTAATCTGTTAATAATTTCAGACCTCTATAATTCAGATGACCATATCTCAAATGCCAAATATGAGTCGTATCAACTTCATTTTTGAATGAAACATTCTCACATTTTGGCATGATAAGATAGAAAACATTATTTGAGGTCATTTGCAGAGTAGCCACAGTAAGATTTGTTCTTTTATCAACAATGTCACATTCTCCGTTGTCAAAATGGAGAGAGTATTATTTTTTCTCATGAGTTGCCTAACAGTTAAGAGATTTTGTGTTATACCAAGTACATAACGAACATCATGAATAAATCTATCACCTTTATTTGTGGCTACTGCAATAACACCTTTTCCTCCAACAGGCTTTAATTTTCCATCACCAAGCTTTACTTGTGTAGAAACATTTTTACTTATTTCCCAAATAGCCCCCAACTTTATGACCAGTTTCTTGCCTAGCCCCCTACTTTATCAAAAATACCCAGATGCCCCCCTTGTTCAGTTACCGTTATAACACTGTTAACTAGTCACCGCTCATCTCTCCTCCATCTCATCACCTTTCTCTGCCACCTCATCTTCTCGCCACCTCATCGTCTTCTGCCGCGAAGGTCGCCGGCCGGCGACCTTCAAACGTTTAACAATAAAAAAACCTTTTGTTTCCCTCTATCTCTCTAAAAAATCTCTCCTTTCTCTCTCTATTTCCTGTCATGTGTTGGCTGCATCTGCTATCCAAATACCAAATATCCGATGGGGGTGTTTCAACATTCATGCAAGAAAATAATTGTGGTTATTGTTTTTCTTCAGTAAAAATAGCTTCACTTTTTCCTTTTTGAAACCAACAATCTCTTTGAGAATGATTGGGAATTTTGCATTTGGTGCATTTAAATCGACAATCCTTAGATTCATGACCAAGTTTCTTGCAACAAAAATAATAAAGAGGGGAATTTCCTTGAGAATTTTTCATGTTGAAGAACTTCCCTCGATTGTGTGCTTTTCCTTGAGATTGAAAAGAACCTTGTCTTTCTTGATGATTTTCAAAAGAACTTCTTTTTTGAAAAAATTTACTTCCTTTTCTTTGTTGTTTGGACACTTTGTTTTCTGAAATATTTAACTTGGACTGAAATGTTTGCTCCACCGGACTACTTTGATATCTATTGATTATACTTTCATGAGCTTCAAGAGAACTAATTAGTTCATAAAAAGAGAGAGAGAGAAGATAAGTCTTTGGATTCTTCAATTGCGGCTACAACATGATAAAAATTTTGCGGTAGACTTCGAAGAATTTTTTGAACGATTTTTTGTCTTCGATAGTATCTCCAAGACTTTTAATTTTGTTAATAAGTCCAGTAACACGAGATGAAAATTGTTGAATATTTTCACTCTCCTTCATTGCCAAATTATCAAATTCTTTCCACAACGGTTGAAGCTTGATAACAATAACTTTTTCGGAACCTTGAAATTCCTTTTTCAAAATATCTCATGCAATTTTAGCTTTAGTTGCACCCATACTTCTATGGAAGACCGATTTACTAACCCCTTGTTGGATGTATTGCAATGTTTTTGCATCCTTTTTAATTAAAATTTTCAATTGAGCTATTGTTTTGCCTTCTTCTTCATAACCTTCATCAACTAATTCCCATAAATCTAGTGATATGTAAGTTGTCCTCATTTGAATGCTCCAATTATCATAGTGTTCTCCATCGAAAATTGGTACGGAATTAGGTGAAAGATTTAATCTTGAATTTGAATTAGATGTTGCCATTTCTTTAAAAGAGATAAGGGGGATATTGGCTCTGATACCGAATTTGTTGGGTGCAAGGGAGATTATGGATCTATATAACTTGTGAATGTTATTTTAATTGCTAGATAACTTGATTTTTTTGCTGATTTTTCTAACTTCTTTTTGCTTGATTAAACACATTACAAAACACCTCTGTTTATAGTAGAGGATTTAGCCCATCAAGCAAAGGCTAGAGACTTCCACATTGGAACTTACAAGAAAATCAATACATAGTCTAAGTTTATCTCATAGTATAACCTTGTCTCTAGTCAAACTTCTCTAGACTCATCTACCTTGAAGACTACCACAACTTATTAGCTTTCATCCAGATTTTTCTGATACCTTTAGCAATTACAAATTACATTTTTTAACATTCTTAAGAGTCAATTAGAAAGTATGTGTAACAAGTTTGAAGTTTCGAGTATGTACTCTCCAGTTTGAGGGGNNNGGGGGGGTGGTGGTGGTGTAAATATGTAGTTAGTGCAAGGGTATTATGATCTTTATAGATTATTCGTGTTTATATATAGGGTATTTCCTTGTAAGATACTGGTTAAAAAATAATCACTGAAGAAGTTCAACTAAGTTCGACTTTTCTCACTATCTTCTTCTCTATAGAATGAAATGAAATATTTCATAAAATCCACCTTTAAGGACGGTAAAAGTTAACTATTGCAAATATCAAGGTATGCAAACTTGCAAGTGTGGGGGTGTTACGAATAAAGTGATGCAGCCTGGAATAGTGGCTAAGTAGGCCTAACGGCCACGAGAGGGAAGCCCACTCGGTTATCCCTTTAGATTAGGTATTTTATATATTTTAGAAGTTATTTCTTTATTTCCATGTTTATCAGATTAGGTATCTTAGCAAACAAGAAACTAATATTTAGGTTTTATTTCTTTCCAAGTTCGAGTATATTTTAGGTTTGTCTAAAACCCTATAAAAGGGAGTCTATTATGTTTGTTATTATTCATTCAGTTATTATGAATAAGAAAATCATCTTGTTTGCATCTTTTATCTTAGTTATTCCAGTTTTCTTAGTTGTTAATCGTAGTTATTCCTTATAATCCGTTGTGCTACATCAAGTGGTATCTAGAGCTTAATTTGTTTAGAGAACCATGATTAATCCTCGTGGTACTTTATTAAAAATAAAAGTTCTTACCTTTGAATCGGAATGGGATAACATCCGTAATGGACTTTCAACAATCATAAACTTGGAAAAAGCCTTTGCCCAATCAAACCAAGAAACCAACAAAAAGTTTTAAGATATGCAACAACTACTTCAAGATATGAACATCAAACTAAACGGTATGTCTTCTTCTTCTAGTTCTAATCGGGAACAAATTCCTCGAACCACCAACAACTTTAGTTCACCTTCTAGGATCGAAAACTTAGACCACCCACCTTCATCTAGTCGTATTACTCAACCTATAAACGACCATAGGTTCCCACCATTATTCGGTAATACCGAATTTTTCCAAAATCCTACGTCCCAACCAACCATAAACCCTATCTATCACCCTTTCCTAAACCTTACTATGCAACATATACGCCATCCTCCCATCCTAGTAACCCCATGCCAAACCGTGAGCACCATACCCTCAGCCGAGACCAAGACCCAAACCCTAGGACACCTGGTCGACCACCTTTTGAAACTGACCTTAGCCAACGCAATCTCAACCATGAACACCACCTTACACCTATTCGAAACCTCATTCAAGCCCCATCCTTCTCCTTCCATGAATCACCTCTGTTTTCTCAATCAAGGTTAACATTACCACCTCACATGAGCAATTTGTATTCTCGTGGGTCTTCTTCTTCTTCGTCATCTCTGTATTCATATGGATGTACCTACTTTTGATGGGTCAATCAATATAGAATACTTTTTGGACTATGTTTCTAGACTAAAGATATTTTTTATGTTATACAAGTTTATGGACCGGATCAAGTTCGTTGTGTTACAGGATATTTATCTAAGACGGCTCTTACTGGTGGAAACAAAAATCTGAAAATAGAAGAATTAATTGTTTTCCACGTATCACTTCATGGTATGAACTTAAGCCGTTGATGATGGATCGTTTCTTACCACCCGATTATGAGAACCAATTATGTTCTGCTCATCTTAAGTGTCGACAAGGTAATCGATCAATTGAAGAATATGCTTCGGATTTCTTTCGCCTAAGCACTCGACTTAATTTACCGGATTCGGATTCCATGAATTGAGAAGTTCGAAGATGGTCTTCGTAACGATATAAGGGACCTTGTCAATCTTCGTCCTTATTCCTCTGTTTTTGAATGTATAAATGTGGCAAGAGCATTTGAGAACGATTTAAGAGTTATTTATCGCGTGGTTCTTCTCCTAAAGGTAGTTCCATAAGATACTCAACTGAAAAATCTGCTTTGCCTAAAAATTCTGAGGTAAAGTCAACTACTGAAAACCCCATATAAAAAACCCCTCTTGATTAAATGCTATAGATGTCAGGAATTTGGGCATTACTCTAATGTTTGCCCTTCAAGAAGACAAGCTAACCTAGTTGACAAACAAGATGAGGATGATTTAGATAATAAAGACTTTGAGAAAGTAAAAACCCCGACCGACAATGGGGTCCGAGTTGTCTTTGTTCTCCGAAAGTTATTTTTTACTCCGTACTCTATCGAAAAATCCCAACGATG
Source organism: Eschscholzia californica subsp. californica (assembly GCA_002897215.1). NCBI lineage: Eukaryota > Viridiplantae > Streptophyta > Magnoliopsida > Ranunculales > Papaveraceae > Eschscholzia > Eschscholzia californica. The sequence goes on from BEHA01000248.1 coordinate 283,454, forward strand.
CAACTTATTCGGTACAAGAGAAACTCTAAAAGGTAAAGTATGCACTATTGTCATTGACAACGGATCTGTTTAAAATCTCATCTCTTCTAAACTTTCAAGCATTTGGGTATCCCTACTCTTCCCAAAAATCATCCGTACAAAACGGCTTGGATTCAATCCGGGTCTGCTACTCGTGTTTCTATTGGTTCCTATTTCTATTGGTTCTACTTATTCAGACGAGATTTCTTGTGATGTTACGAACATGGATATGTGTCATATGATATTTGGAAGACCATGGCAATCAGATACCGATGCTACTAATCGTGGTCGTGCTAACACATATGAGTTTCTTTGGAACGATAAACTTGTTACTTTACTACCAATTAAAGATGGTACGAAAGAGTTGAATTCTTTAGAACAAAGGTTCGGGGCGAACCTCCTGAAAGAGGGGGAGGCTGATGCAGCCCGAAATAGTGGCTAAGTGGGCCTAACGACCGCGAGAGGGAAGCCCACTCGGCTAGCCCTTTAGATTAGGTATTTTATATATTTTAGAAGTTATCTCTTTATTTCCATGTTTATCATATTAGGTATCTTAGCAAACAAGAAATTAGTATTTAGGTTTTATTTCTTTCCAAGTTCGAGTATATTTTAGGTTTGTCTGACACCCTATAAAAGAAAGTCTATTATGCTTGTTTTTATTCATTCAGTTATTGTATATCAATAAGAAAATCGTCTTGTTTGCATCTTTTATCTTAGTTATTCCAGTTTTCTTAGTTGTTAATCGTAGTTATTCCTTATAATCCGTTGTGCTACATCATAAATCCATTGTATTTCTCAAATATTAGATTTGTCAAACTCAAGGATCCTTTTAACAAAACAAAAAGAAACCCTCAATTTTATCATTTAATGGAATAATATATATTTCAGAATGATCATAAAATTTAGCATTATTGGGTAGAATGATGAGAAAAAGTGGATTTAAAGAGAAAAAGGAGAAAATGATTTAGATGCAAAGCAATATCACAAAACATTAAGACATTTTGATCATGTCTACCCTTTAGACTCGTCTTCCCTTCAGCTTCAAGACAATATGACAGTTTACATGTTTAAATTCCGTTCCTACTGCCAAGAACTTTATAAGAGTTATCACACTGACAAGGACTCCAGAAATCAACCAACGAAATCGTGAAACATCTGACCTCCAAAATGTCCACCTAATTGATGCTCGTGTTGTTGTTGTCGTTGCTGTTGCTGCGCATTTTCTGAACTGTGCCTTAGTCCTAACGTAAGTGACACAGCTCCAAGTCCCCCAATCTCAAGCGCACTTTGGTGGTACGGGATAAAACCCATTAGATTCCCATCAAGCCCTGTAGGAATCTGGCACTCCATTCTAGACCTCTTATCATGGTGCCACTGTTGTCGTGAACTCTCTCCAACTTCTGCATTCATTGTTGTTGGGCTTTCTCGTCCTTCAGATGACACTGGATCTATCATGAGTTTGTTGGAGCATTCCTCACCAACCCTCTCTCCACTGCTATCTCGTCTATTAGGTTTTGCCATTCCCGTTTCTGACGATGCTTTAGTTTCCAGCAAGTGCATTTCCTCAACCATGGGCTTCCAAACTCGCACTCGGGCATTTATAAACCAGTTTGATACCTGCTCCACACAATCAAAAACTAGCCCTTAATATATATGATGTATCCAGTTAGCAGTTTTTCAGCTGTTTATATTATATATGTATTCATTCTTGAAGAAGTTTAACATCAGGTAAAAGAAGTCACACTGAGACACAAAAAGGTTACAATTCTTGAGGTAAGTGAAGTTTAGTATCTACCTGGTTTCGTGTTAGACCTGCTTGAGTAGCGAGCATATGCTTATCTGTGTCTGTCGGGTACCTAAAAAGTAGAATAACCTTTTAGCAAAAATTGAATGTGTGTGTGTGTGTTTATATGTAGAGAGTGGGAGAGAGAGGGTAGCTCACGGATGAAGAAAATGCTCGAACAACCAGGCTCTGAGAACGGCAACTGATCGTTCTGGGAGGCCTCTCTGGGGTCTCCAAACATGCTGCTGAGAATCAAGAAAACCTAGACTATTCCCTGTAGCTGTTTGTTTTCCTAGGTTGTGATCATTGAAACTTAACCTTGGAATTGTTGCATCGTCTTTACTACTACTTGTTCGGCTAGTAAGTGATGAAAAGTCTTCACCCAATGCCTTCCGTATGTACCTGAGGTGGTCAGCAATTGTGTTCTTCAAGCACCGGAAATGCTTTGAAACAGTCTTCAAAGCCAATGAGGTATAAGGTGTAGCTGCATCAAGACCCGCCACTGATTCAAAAGACGAAATCACCATTTGCATTTGTTGTTGGTACTGCTTGTATTTTCGGCAGACCTGGTGAAGGCATAAGAAAATGAACAACCATGAATTATGTATTATTTTGTCTTAGAAGACAAGGAACAGATATGCAGTTTTCTGATATTATGCGCAAAAAATGATACAACTAATGACGATTGAGATGATGTACATGAAAGCAACTACATATTCTGTTCTTCTGGCATTGGAATAGTAGTTCGTTCTTTATGCTTTGTCTGAACTTATGATTCTAATCATCAATAAGACCGATAGATTACTCATGGGCCAGTCTAAATTGAGAATGAAAAAAAGGCATCGACAGAAAGCTTGTGACAAAATTCAATGGATCATTTACCTTTAAAATTAGGGCCTACAAATGGCTTTCACAAAAGATGAGGGTTTTTTGGATTCTTTGGTTAGGGAAAGTAGCTAAAAGTTAATGGAGGATACTGCAGATAAAAATTGTTATCCTATTGCATTATCCTATGCATATGCTTGAAAAACATCAAACTCTTTCGTTCGAATATAAGCGATGAAGGTGTTTTCGTGACATAAAAGAGGCAAACACAAAGAAATTCTTGCTTTTCACACAAAGTTGAGTGACCACCACTTACTGTTTCGACTACA
>BEHA01000248.1:306482-319998 GCA_002897215.1 Eschscholzia californica subsp. californica
GTTCATATGAATTATCAAATCTTTAGTAACTATTTCAATACAAGTTTGTCTGAATTTAACTCTTCTTTTTCTTACATTTACATCCATGAAAACAAACAACAAGCAAATGCTTGAATTCAAACCAATTCATTCAACCCATTACATTAGATTTCTTTGCTACTTTTACAGAAACATTAAACAGATAAGAGGTACTGGAATTCGAAATCGTAAGGCATTTTTTCGACAATGTGAGATATTTTGCCACTGTTATGACCTCTAAGACAATCCACCATTAATTTCCTTAGAGAACAAGAAGTGGGTAGCTGGTGCCAAATCCATTCGATCAAAGAATCGACATCTATTGCAAAATCAAGCAAATTTTGTAGCAGAAGTTCAGGGATCACTAGTTTCTTTGTGCTAATTACTGCTATTGAAGCTTGTAAGTACTCTAACTTTGATTTCTCCAGTTCAGCTAAGATACCATCAGCTGTGTATATCCGAATCTACACATGAAACAGTTTATATATCATTAGGCTGACATGACCCATAGTGAAACAACCAGATCGGTCATAAGTTGGAAGCTATTACGTAATTTGCCCTAGTTTGTTTTTGACTTACAGATGGAGAAGATCTAGTTCCACAACACAGAGCAAATGTGACATTGGGTTCTGGCAACTCAAGTCCATAAATATTGTATGCAGCAGTCTCTTTTTCATACTCATCATCCTTCATCACATAATCAACCCATTTATTAGAAAATACTAACTTCATACTGATCATAAACAACATTATAATACCATAATCCTTGGTAAGAATTGAGTTAGAATTGTTGTATTAACTTACATTTTTCAAATGGGTAGATGATGATTGTCTTAGTATGAAATGTTCAATTGCTAGTGCCTTTATTTTATTGCCTCCTATTGTCATTGTAGCCTAAATCAAATCATTAAAATAACATAATCATGTACCAAAGCTTCCATTAAGAATTTAGAAGGATTTCTTTTGTAGTGAAACTTACCTTGTTCATCAAAGCAAGTAGTTTTTCTGGACTAGAAGGCACTCCATAGACGAGAAACCCCTGAAACGATTAACTATATTAGTAAACAGAAAGTTATATAGGAAACCGACTGTTCAAAGAGCAGATCAGTGTCATAAAGAACGGTACAAGACAGGTATAATCATACTATACATGCATCATACAAGCATTGTACATGTTGATCCAGAATGCTAGTTTCTGCTGATGAGTCAAAAATCTTAAGTCCACATTCTGAAGATTGTTCATTAAGGCCCTGTATTTACATATAGAATCGATGAAAGAAGTTAAACTAGAATCTAGATAGAGCAAAATGCAGTTGTGATTAGAGTATAGACTAGCGAGGATTTCTTTCACTTACCTTAACTTTTGTAGTAGAGGAATGGAACTTGGACTAGAAATGCTTTTAGGGTCTAATGAAATTGAAGTGAACCTAACAAGATTTTTGTAAGGACCAACGTCTCTTGGAATAGAATCTTCGATATCGAATATACTATATGGGTCTTGTTGTCTTGATTCTTTTGATGAGTTTAAGTTAGTATCTGCTCTGAAACTTCTTGTGCTGAAAGGTGAGTGACTTGATCTTGAAACTGTGCTTAATTTCTCTAGTTCTAATGCTCTTGATTGTCTCATTAATCTCACATAAATGAATATCAAACACTTCATGATGCTTTCCGATAGCTTGTTTGGTTGTAACTTTTGGCTGCTAATATCTTGAAATGGTGATGAACTTTGTTTCGGAAACGATTTTGGTGGTAACTCCATCGATGAGTTGAAATCGACTTCAATCCGCTGAAACAAAACGGTTAACAGGCAATCAATTACTTATATTCGACAAAAATAAGTACACGTAGTACAACTATATTATCTTCTGATATAATCAGGCCACACAAAGATATGATTCGACCGAGTAATGTATTGGTAAAATCATGATACTCTTGTTATATATTCGACAATGTACATTTCGCTCGATAAATTGCATGTGTCCCAGTGGACGCAGGTTTTACCTGGTGTGTTTATATATATGTAAAGAGGGAGAAAGAGAACAAACCTTGGATGTTGCATGTCTAGGAGGTCTCATTGGGGATGTGTAAGGTTGCTTTTGTATTACTGAGCTTTTCTTTGGAACCCTCTCTTGAAATAACCCAATATCATGTATTAGTCCACTCTTCTTTGAGATCTTGTCTTGAAATGACTCATCTTCTTCCATGCCAAAATTTTCTTTCTGATCAGTTTTTACTGAAGCTGTAACATTTCCCATTCTTTGATTTCTTGTGAAGTCATTGATATTATAGTCACCTTTTATAGCTTTGCTAATGAAATGCAATGCCTTGGCTTCAAATGGCATCTTTTCATAAACCCATGTAGTACTAGAAGTTATGGGTTTAGGGTTCTCTGGTAGAACTGATGAAATCTCAGAATTAGGGTTCTTGCTTGGGTTTTCATGTTGTCTGTAGTAATGTTTAGATTGTGTTTTATTAGAAATTTCTTGTTCTTGATTCAAACCATTTTGAAGGTTTCTTACTTCCCCTTCAAGACGAACGATCTCATCTTCGACCATTGCTAACTCTGCCAATAGCTCTTTTACCTACATTATCAGTAAAGGAGATTATATAACAAACTACTCCATATTATTTGACGACATGACATAGAAGAACATATTCGCATATGAAAAAGAAAGAGACCTCTGGTGGCAGGAAGCTAGGGAGGTGAGTCGGGGTGCCATCAGATTGACGGATAGTGCGCTCCAAAAAACTGTGAACGGATTCTTCGCGACCGAGCATTTTATGAAGCATAGATACCTAAACATAAATAAATTAAACCCCATTACAAAAATATGCAGCTAATTGATTATTTACAAAAATTAATAGTAAGGTAGTAGGTACATCAACAATATGGAGCAAAAAAATAGAATAAGAAACATTCATCATGTGGGACAAAAAGTTTCATAAAGCTAATAAATATGAAAAAAACAAATATTTTTGGTTAGATTCTATGGACTAAAAAGGAAAAATAAGATGCTTCAATCAAGTGTTCATGAATATGCTTCTTATATTATTTATAATATAGTTTAAACTTAAGCATATTTATCTTTATAATAATCAAATAATTTAATTTTTCATGAAATGATTTAGTTTCAAATAATAGGAGGAATCATATTCTTACCTCTTTCTCAAGCTCTTCCTTCTTATTTTGTTGCCCACTTTTCTTCTTCCGATCTCTCTGAAAAAACAGGTACCTAATAAACTTCTTTTTTTACTACTCTTCAGAAATTTAAGAACTTATATAATCATGAAACTCGAAAAATTTTCACGAGAAACTACAATAAATAACGCCTGTAATTTACATGGTTCAGTCAGAAAGAAAGGGTGCAAATTAGTTCATCGTTTTCTATCAACTATATCGAATAATCCTAAAATACCCATAAAAATAACAAGATCATGTTGGGTACTAAACTTACCCTTGTTGATGTTGGTATATAAACCAAAGTATCAGCTTCAGTAGCCATGAATAAAGAAAATGAGTTGCAATATAACCCAATGAATTTCCAATAACTAAACCTCCAGTTTCTTCTTCCTCTAAATGAATCAACATTAGAACAAAAAAGAGTACTACTTAACCTCTGTTTTTGGTGATGATCAGAACTTGGGCAATGCTTAGAATTGAAGAAACTTCTGTCAATGGTAGGTGTTATTCTTTTTCTTATGATTTTTGTGGTTGTTGAAGATGTTGTTGTGTGATTTGAATATGTACTGGTAGAGAGAGAATGATGTAAATTAGATAAGAAAGAGCTTTCAAAAATGGTTGTGATTTTGTGAGGTTCATTTTGATTATCAGCTAAATTTTTTGGTAGAGGATGGTGTGATTTGGACATTACAAAAAGTTTTGTTGGACTTGGAGTAGCTTCAAGTTTCAGTTTTGAAAATATTTCTTTAGTTGCATATGGTTAGTCAATAGAGGCACCTTTATTTTTAACCTCATCTTATATCATGATTAAGCAAATTACTAACATGCCCTTCGTTTCTTTTTATGTGACACTACTTTAGAGCTTAGTGTTGGGCTATTGGGGGCTAGTTTTGTGCCTGGAGCCCTAGCCGATTCGTCCTCACCTTCGACACAACTCAAAATTCAATTTTACGGAGTTCTGTTAAGAGGTTTCACTCGTCTGCCTAAAAATCTTCCACGTTTAATAAATTTGAGTTGACATTTATATTTCACATTATAGAGTCTAGACGTCCTCTCGAACGATATGGTATTCTCATCGCCTATCATCAGTAACAAAATCTCCCTGTTTTAATATCACCTGTAACATCAAGTTTATCAATTGTCTATATCGTCCTGCCATACAAACCCAAATCCAATGAGTTCAATATTGTATTCTAAAATAGATTTCATAAGGTTGTTAGAAAGATGTCGATACTTACTAAATTTACAAACAACAAAAATTTTTGTGCTATCTGACTGTTCGTTATCGACATTTTATAAAAATAACCCATATGTCATATGTCGAACAAAGAGTTTTTTTTGTTGCATAATCCAACAAAGAGTTAGATTACCTTTATTACTAATAAAAGGGTGTTATTTAATTAAGAATCTTTTCTTGGTTAACTTACAAGTAAATATTTTAAGGAAAAAAGGGTACTCTAAAATTAGCTTGAAATCTAGTCCAAATAACAAAAGTCAAGCTATACCTAAACTTAACCAAATGTTATATATTCACTATTTCCCTTGTACATCCTCACATTTATTGACCTTTTAATCTTCTCTAGTTCTATGCAATTCTTCCGCCATTTGCAGGGGTTAGTGTTGGTTGACATTATATTCTTCTTTTTTTCTTTTTTTTTTTTGGATTTTTTACAAAGAAAATAGAAATTTTTGGGTTCTTAGTCCAAAAATCTACCCCTAAACACATATTTAGTCCCCCCTAATATTAATATAGGATTTTAAACCAAAATAATAATTATAATTGATATTTAGTCCAAATTAGTTAAAGTATGTCTAGACTTTAAAGTTACAGTATTTTTCTGTTTAAAAGTTCTTGTTTTGTTTCATAAATTACCTGTTATTTATTGTTAAATTTTCATACTTTATTTCATGTTTTCCATACTTTATTTCATTTTTTTTATATGTGTCATACATAACACGTTATTTATCAACAATGTTTCTTACAAAACGAAAAGGACTAAAAACCTATTTTCTGTGAAGATTGGACCTTAAACTTTTTTTGAACTTTATTTTGGACTTAAAACCCATGGACCCGAAAATACCGTAAAACAAGTCAAACCACATAAAATTCTAGGAGTGTTGTTAAAGGCACCTGAGTGAAGTGTTATAAGCGGGATATTCTATTAACACCCGACTAAAGTGCCATAAGCAGACGGTCCAAGCATCAAGTGCCTTTTGACTTTTTTTTTTCGTTTTTTTTCTTCTATTAGGTTTGATTTAAAAAAAAAACTTGTACATTTGTTCGTGTATTAGTATGACTAATATATGTAGTTCTTTTTTTTTGTAAGAAAAAGATCGTAGAACTTTAAAAGCCATTCATTTTCTTTGTTACAGATTGGTTCTAGAAAACTTAAAATGTTTGATCAGGTTATCCTAAATCTAGTGTTTGAATAGTTTTTGAATTAGTGCAACTCTTGAAAAATGTTTATCATCAGTTTCGAATTGATTTACTATTAATGCTAAAACGAGTCCGAATTTTTTTCTAAATTCAGAAATATAGTTCTCCTGTAGGGAGTCCCATAATTCTTTGGCAGTCTTAGTCTGGCAGTAGATATCGTATAAGGTGTTATCTAAGCAGTGAACAATATAGTTTCTGCATAGATAGTCAGCCTTATTCCAACCATCTACTGCTCTAGATCTACTAGGTGCATTCCCCCTACAACTGTGGTAGCTGCTTCGGATAAAACAAAATTGATATTCAAGGTTGTCAGAAAAAATAACATCTTTTGTTGCCATCTTTTAAAATTTTGACCATCAAATTTTTATGTTTTTTTATTGTTCATCTTAAAATCCATTGTCAGTCAAACAATAAGGGCTTTGGTCGATTTTGAAAAGAATTTGCAAGTCTTCATATTTTTAGTCTAACTCGTGCCTCTGTTCCACCATTACTGTTATATTGTCTACCTGCAGGTTCAATTCTCTTAGTTGGTTCATTTATTGTTTATTTAAGGCCGCGACTTTGGGGAATAAAGAAAATTCTCCGAGGAATAAATTCTCGAGGGAATCCAGATTTTTTTGAAAATTCTCTGGGGAATAAATTTTTATGGGAAATACAGAATACATTTATTTGAAAGTTCTCCTCCATCTCATCTGTTCTCTCTGCCACTTCATCTTCTCGACACCTCATCATCTTCTCTGGCGAAAGTCGCCGCCGGCGACTTTCAAACATAATTTTTTTTATTTTTTTTAAATTTTCTCTCTCCTCTCTCTCTCTCTCTCCTTTTTTTTTTCTTTTCTCTCTCTCTAGAACAAATCTAGAGAGAGAGAAGGTCTGTTCTCATGAACAGACCAGATCTGTTCTCATTCTTGAGCTTTCAGCACATTCGAAACGTTTCATAGTGGATCGAACTTGAGCAAGTTCAATTTCTAATTTCTTCCTCAGTTGTCTATTTTCATAAGCATTCATTCTAGATACAGGAAATATGAGAGAACGTGGTGGTGGTGGATTAGAGAGTTTAATGGCCTCGCTAGCCATAGTTTGATTAATTGTACTGCACCAATTTAAGAATGGGTTTGAGTCGCTTGATTATAATACCACTGGATGGAAGATTAAAACCCTAAACTAACCAAGTAACAATAAAGCATGAAATAGGGTTTATGTTTGAATTTCACTGGGAGGGTTTAAGTTTGAGATAGACAATTGATTGTAAACAAAAAGAGAATTGGAAGAATGAGAAAGAAATTAAAGTACCTGAAACCTTTTCACTTACTTTCTAAAACCAGTGGAAGATGATGAATGGATTAAAAACCCTAAACTAACAGTAACAAGAACATACCTTCTCTCTCTCTAAATCTGTTCTAGAGAGAGAGAGAAAAGAAAAAAGAAATTATGTTTGAAGGTCGCCGGCCGGAAAGTTGGCCGGCCGGCGACTTTCGCAGGAGAAGATGATGAGGTGTCGAGAAGATGAAGTGGTAGAGAGAGGTGATGAGATGGAGGAGCCTTTTTTGTAGCATCTTCTAAAATTAGAAGCCCCTTAGCAATTAAAAAAAAAATATAAAAAGTCAATCTTATTTGACTAGTTTTACGAAAAGTCTTTATTCTCCGGAGAATTTTCTTTATTCCCCAACGCCGCGGCCTTATTTAAAGCTCTGCAAAAAGATAAGTTACCTTCTTTAACTTACTGTTTTATTGCTCAATTTTAGTTTCCGATTTTGTTTAATTGGTTTTATTACTATTTTGATAACAATCTGAAGACTTAAAAATTCTTTTCAAAATCGACCAAAATCATTTACTGTTTTACTGACAATAAAATCCATTCATTTTTTTGTTAAAAATTAGTTCTAAAAAACTTAACATGTTTGATCATGTTATCCTAAATCTAGTGTTTGAATATATAGTTTTTGAAGTAGTGCAACTCTTGGAAAATGTTTATCATCAATTTCGAGTTGATTTAGTATTAATGCTAAAACGAGTCTGAACAATTTTCTAAATCATTCCAGACTGGTCCAGTCCGAAAGTACTTGTATGCTCTTGAATATCAAACATAACTAGATAAGGGCAGAAAGATATTAGGGCGCTAACAAAATCGCCACCGGTATGCGGATTTGTCTCTGTGAATTGGGACGCAATTAGTTACTGGACATCGATCTTTTCGGAAAGTAGACATTTTTCTCGAAAAAATTATTAAATTATTTTAAATTAACCCACAAAAAGATAAAAAACGTAACTATTCTATCTATAAACTCGAAACAAAAGGGAATAAAATTTGAAGGAAAAATTTCAAACAAATTAATAGAAATATGTCAGAATTTCGACCACTATGGTCGTCATAAATTAAAATTTCAACCAAAGTGGCCGAAATATTTCATCTTCACTAATAAAAATGGCCAAAATTCTAGCAACAAAGAAAATAAAGAAACCATGATAGTCCAGATTTTTCAGTTTTTGAGACAAAACTTCAATTGGTGAAACATCATTTTCCTTTTATGAAACATCATTTATGTATTGAGAAATAATAAATATATTACATAGGAAAGCGCTGAGAAGAACTTAAGAATACATAGAATATATTGTTTACAACTGGCGATTGTTGGTTGTAGACTTGTAGAAGAGGTTAAGAATAGAGCTAAAATTTGTGGATCTAAAGAAGATAAACGTGTAAATAAAAACAAACTCAAACATTTGTACTCCCTCCGTCCCAAATTTGTAGTCTCATTTTGAAAATGTAATTTTTTTTGTCACAAAATTTACTTTTCCATTTTTACCCGTAATAATTTTTAGTATGTTTTTTGAAATCCAAAAGAATTAGTAGCACAATACATAAGACTAGTGAACTCTCCATAAACACTATTCTTATTTCTCTCTAAAAGATTATCAAAATAAGAATTATTTTAATGATGTAATAAATACTTTATATATTGTCAACACCAATACAAGGGTACAACAGAAAAAATTAGGGACTTAATATGATAAAAGAAGAAATGACACTCTTAATTTGGGATAGACGGAAAAAGAATATATGAATCTTAATTTGGGACCGAGGGAGTGTTATTTTAAGGTCGCCACTTAGGGAATAAAGAAAATCTCCGGTGAATAAATTCTCCGAAAAATCTATGTTTCTTTGTAAAATCTCCAAGACATATTTTCTATGAATACAAAAAAAATTACGATTTACAAATCAACTTTAAATGAAAATTTTCAATTTGAAGTCCTTTTCCCCTCATTCTTCTTCCCCTCCTCTTTCTTATTCTCTGGAGAAAAACTCATCTATCTCATCCCCTCCATAACTTCTAGTCAAACGTTTTGTTATTCCTTCTCCATCACTTCTAGTCAAACTTTTTGTTATTCCTTATCAAAATCTCCAACCCCTACTACCATTACTTTTCTAAAATCATAAATAAAGTTAGATGAGATTAAGAGAAAAAAATATTTTGAACCCTAGATATCTCAAACAAGATCTCTTCAAACTTTTAATACATCTTCCATGGAACGTTCAAAGCAAGTATCTTCATCCACTAATCCCCCTCAAGATAGGTAAACACATTCTAAATCCTACAAATCGGTTAATTTTGAGCCCTAAACATATTTAATCACTTCTAAACATTATAGGTTTCCTCTCCATGTTTTTAGGGTTTAGTGATTAGAATAAAACAAAGTTTTGGAGAAGAATATGAAAGAAATAAGAAACATTTGGAAGAAGTTTAGGGTTTAGATTCTTAGAAAGAGTTTGTTTAAGTTTATAAAAGTTCTTTCCATATTCTTTTATGAGATCTGTTAAAAATTTAATTTTTTTTAACTTCCAATATTGAAAGTCCTATAACAACAAACATAAATACAAAAGTCAATCTTAGTTGACAAATTTTTTTTAATTCTTGATATTTATCTAAATAAAAATTAATTTATTCGATTCAATCTAAAAAACCATGTCCGTTTTCCAATTAGTAGAAAGACTTAAAATCTAAAAAGATGATATTTTTACCCTAGTCCCTAATAAATCCGATGGAGTCAGGGTATGTCCGCCTGCTCATAGCACTTGTCTGGGTGCCTTTAGCAGCACCTAATTCTAAGGGTGGATAATATATGGACAAACAAATTTTTTATGTGGACAATTATATTAGGCTGAAATATACTTAATTACTATTTTTAAAGGGGACAATTTGTTTCTTGTAAATTTCTTCGCAGATGCTTTCTCCGCTCAACAACCACCACCCAGGGCCGTGCCTGACAAATTAAGGGCCCGGTGCCAAACTTGAAACCGGACCCTTTTATATTAAAAACACGAGACTTGAAAGATTTCTTGTACATGATTTTTTTTTTTGTACGATTTAACTATAAAATAAAGATTGAATCATTGACGAATCAAAACTCAATGTATGATGTTAATATATGATAACACTTTTCACGTAAAACTTCTTTGATTTGACAAGAATCATTTATTTCATAAAACATTATTTTAGAATTCAAAAACTGAAAATTAAACTACGAGAATAAGGAATTAACGCCGGGGGCTTGTTTGCTTTCTTTTTCTATGATGACAAAATAACATTCTTTTAGATAATAAAATATTAGTATGGTACGATCCAAGAAAAATTAGATTATCATCTTCTCAATGTTTGACTGTCCATCATGGTTTTGACTTAGAACAAATTTGAGAGGGAAGTGAAGTGCACGAGCAAAAGACTATACCAAAAGGTTAGTAAACTCAAACTGGATTTCGCGTTCACGCAATTAAGTAGCAATCACACAAGTATGGTGCTCTTAAAAGGAAAAAAGTCAGAAAGCACACAAGTGTTGTGTTTTTCAAAAAACCACATAAATATTATACAAATTGTCAGCCAGATAGCTCGAACTCGGGACCTCCCGCATGGATAAACGACATTTAACCAACTGGGCTACTTCAATTTGTCTGGTTACATTGTGAAATGTGTTTTACTTATTAGATCTCTACATCCTTCCAAGGTAGAAATGGGTCCCATGTGGTGGGGGGACCTGTGCAGGCGCCCCACCACACGGCCCTGCCACCACCTTGATGGTATTTCTCTTCATGAACCAACACTGCCAAACAACAAAAACTCTAATTATCTTATTATTTGTTCCTATAATTTGTTCCTATAATTTGATGAATAAAAAAAAATAGGGTTTTGGTATAGGAAGAGCATTTTTTGGCAAAGGCAGAGCATTAGATAGGGAGAGCACCCTTTTTAGAATAGGGAGGGATAAACATTTTTTTTTAAATATCCCAAATTTATACTTTGGTCCCTCCCATCAAACTATTTTGGACCAAAAGAAAGAGAAGAGAGTATCCTCATGTTCGACTAAAAGCTTTCGAGAGATAAGAGAGAATCCTGCTCGACCTAAAACCTTCGATCAAATCAAAGAGAGAGAAGAGAGATGAACATCCTGAAAAGCCCTAAATCTGTTTGATTCTATCAAAAAGAGAGATACAGAGATAGAAACCTAAACCCTAGATGACTAACACAACACCCATCTCCATAGAGAGTTTGTAATTCTTGGTATTGCTTGATTTCCCATAGATTTTTAGGGTTTTAACACTCATTAAAGTAACTTTCGAAGATTTCCAGTATCAATATTGCAACGAAGAATACAAACAAGGATGTAACTCGTAAAATATATAATCGACATTTACATAAAAGAAATTTCGCTTAGCATAAATAAAAATTCATGAATACCAACTAAAAATTGTAAAAAATTCGGCCAAACCGGTTGAAAAAACAGACTAATTTCAGCCACCTCAGCCGAAATTTATTACTATTTTCAGCGGAACCGGCCGAAATTCGTTATCTCTTTCAATCGATCCAACCGAAATTTGTCATCTTTTTCAGCCGTTATGACCGAAATTTGTTGTTTTTTTCCGTCGATCCAACCGAAAATTCTTTACGAAAAAAACGACCTAAAACCCTAAAACGTTTGTTCAACCATAGAGAAAGACAAGAAAATGATATTTCTTTACATGAGACATATTATCTTCATTATAAATGTCTTTGTTTAAGTCGATAACTTCGTTTAAGTTGATGTCCTTGTTTAAGTCGAGGGGTTTCGTTTAAGTCGATGTCTACGTTTAAGTCAAAGGAATCTTATTTCTTGATGTAGGTTGTCTCCTTCATTAACGGTGGTTCCTCATCCATGAGATGTTGAGGCACCATTAAAAACTCGAAACTAAGACTATAGTGATGGTAAACTTTGCAAGTTTTTTAATACTAATGGTGATGTTGATAGTAGTGACGATATTAGGGTTTTGGTTGTTTATGTGAGAGAAACTACAAGTGAATAAAATATTAGATTTGTTATTAATTTTTATCTAAGTCCTTCTATTTTGGCACTATTTATTAAATGATCCTTATAACGCCCTCCTTAAACTAATTTGGTAAAGGAAGAGAAAATACATAAATTGACCTTTCTAACGCACTGCCTTTACTAAATAGTGCTCTTCCTATACCAAAAACCAAAAAATACTAGAACCCTAATAAGAATAATATTCTTCATCCTTTCATCTCATTGGTTTGTTAATAAATCAATGGAGGAACAAAACATGATATAATCTAGAGAGAGAAACTACCCTTCCACAAATTAATCTGTTTTTCTATCATAAGTAACTAAATATGTTTGATTTGATTTCCAAACCCTAGATACCAAGTGAGAATACTCCACAATCCGACTTATTGGCATCAAGTTGTCTTTAGTGCAGGGCTTAGCTAGTTCCTTCCCATCCATCTTCAAACTATCACCTCACAAGCACTTCTTAATAGTCTAACAAATCAGAAGGAAACTGTTCCTTGGCATCTCATGCCTTACCCGAAGCCGTACCATCCTCACCAATTTGGCAATTATTAGGGTTTGGAATTGTGCTCAATAATCTCACTCCATGTAGTGATAACACGATCTGCCCTTATGGTTTACTGATCTTAAAAAACAGGTGTAACTCAAACTTTGAGTAAAACTCTCGACGCTAGAAGTATTTCTCATTTGGAAATTAGTTTTCTCACTGTTTACAGTATATCACAAATGAACAAAAATATAATAGAACCAATTGTACTTCGAAATTCTTAACTTAAAAGTTGAATGTTCTAATTTCATCTATAATTTGAGCATTGTGAGGTTTGCTCTATTCAAATTTTATTTCCCACCAAAAAGAATTACATCAACACCATTCAATATACATAATATACATCTATCTCTCTTCTGAAATCTGAAATCGATAACCATTTAGATGGTAGTGTACTAATAAACTACACTTAGGGGGTATGTGTTTCAATGTTACTATACAAAACTCTGCCCATGGTTACCTTCTATAATTCAGAAACTTTCGTCATCCCCTTTTTCTATATAAATTACAGAGTGACTAAAGATGATAGTACAATTTACTTCTTTTTTGTACTCACCATACAGATATAAGCCAATACACGACTAACTACACCATATATCAGAAGAACACCTACACAACGGTTCCAGGCTCGGACATCATAAGACTTTTGCATGAGTGAACCGCACCATGTTATCAACCAAACTCCAGAATACCTGCAAAAAACAAGAAAAACATTAAATCTCCCGAAATTTTCATAGATAAGAACATAATTTTTACAGCTTTTAAGCCCAAATCGGGGAAGTCTTTCAGTTAAGAGAAGTGATTTTTTGAGGTGGATTGTTTCATAAACTAATGCTAACAAAAGAAAGACTAAGAATCATGTCAAACCTTTTCGCATTTGATATCATGAAAGCTTCCAAAGCCCATTTAGGATAGGAGAAATCAGATATCACCTTCAAGAATCCAGTTCTTGGCTTACTTGCTATAAGAGTAAAAACAACAGGAAGTAGAACGG
>BEHA01000248.1:351505-365652 GCA_002897215.1 Eschscholzia californica subsp. californica
GGGGGGGGGAGTGTGTGTGTGTGTGAGGTGGTCGGTGATCGGAAGTTGTGGTGGCGGAGAGGTGAAGATGAAGATAAAGATTAGAAGCCTAAAATTAATTTTGGGCCAAAAAATTAATTTTCCCCCTCTAAGTCAATCTTGTTTGACTAAGTCTTTATGCCCTGGAGATTTTTCTTTATCCCCACAGAATCCATCAAATAGAAAACCTAACTAACTATTGATGATCCAAAAATTGGTCATTAGTTGACTAGGTCAATAAGTCAAAGAAAAACCAAAAACCCAACGGGTTATCCCGCGTCAAGTCACCAAGGAGGTGAACCTGAAAGAGCTTTGCCACTCAATCTAAAATTGGGGGTTGGTACGAGTGTCTTAGGTGCCTCAACCTTGCTTTGGCTCTAAATACAATTAGGTTTTGCCTAGACTCTGGTAAATAGAACGAGGTTTGCAGAAGTGGGGTCGATACCTTAGTCCTGAAATATCGGGGGGTAGATGCGTGCCTAATGCTTTTCGACTTAGGCCCGAATCTGATCTGAGATCTTAAGCGACGAAGATCATAAGTATTTAAATAACTTGGGATATAAGATTCCCAGTGAGAGGAAACTTAGCCCACAAAATATAAAAGATCAGCAATACGATCTACCAAAAATACATAATTTCCATGAATAAGGAAACAGACATTTTCAAATATACGTGATAAACCCAAAAGAGGAATCTCATTATCTCACGACTACGCAATAGTAGTTTCAGTTCAAGACTGGGGATTCAAGCCGCCTCATCACAACCACTTAACACAATCGACTACAACAAGCCTATATAAAGCAACATGCTCGCCTTGAACAAGGCATAATCACAAGTTGTTATAATCAATCAAAGGTCAAATTCCTAAACTCGAAATTTCATACTCATTAATTTAGCTGCAAGAAGGCCATTTAATGACTTGAGCGTTAGAGAGTTTTTTGAGTTCTATGCAGATTTTGCCTCAAGTGCTTGAGTAGTCCTTCGAGATTCAGCAAAGCAGTCAATTTATACTAAATATTACCCTAAAGCCAAATTTGGACATAATCAGATTGGCGCTAGAAGGAGGATGAACTCAGTAAAAATCTTGATCTTTCAGTAACCTGAACCACAAACTCGTTTCTTGACGAAATCTATTTTTACTTTAAAAAAAAAATACTTTGAAACTATCTCTGTCTTTGGAAGAAGACTTAACGACTGGGTTGCACGCCCTAGAGAAGAAAAACAATGAGCCATGGAAAACTTATAAGCGTTGCAAGCCTTGCAGTCGGGCCTCTTAAAAGCTCAAGAAGCAGGTAAACTCCTTGAAGAAATCCAAGGAGGCTAAAAAGTGGAAAGAATTCCTCAAAACTCTTTCTAGAAATATGTTCGCAACTCTTACCAGCGCATACATCCCTCACGTCGAAAAAGGCAGCGGTTTAGAAACTATGAACCTATTATTAAGACACAGTGAAGAACGGAAGAGAAAATTGCTAGCTCGGTTTAGAGTTAAATAGGAAGCAAGAAGGAACTACTCCTCTAATCGAACCCAAAGGGGTGAAAGTCATTCAAACCCCATAATAGGGAAGATCAAGAGGAATTCTTGAAAAGTAATTTTTTGATACAAAAATTAGCAGAACTCATCAGGAAGGTGGTAGAAAATGAGATTTCGGTGACGGGAAAAATTGTCCCTCCTCCTCTGAGCTCGAAAATACTCGAGGCTCAACGACCTAAAGGTTTTAAACGTCCCAACTTGGAAAACTACAATGGTTCCGGAGATCCAGATATATTTATACATCATTATGTCTCGCTCTTAAGCTTGACCACCTTCTATAAATCAGTATGGCGTCAGGTCTTCCCTACAGTCCCAAAAGACCTGGCTAGGTCGTGGTACAATGAAATTCATCGTGGCTCGAATGAATCATTCGACGACCTAGATTTGATTTTCTGTACTGCTTTCTAGGGAAGCAAGATTCTCGATAAGAATGTTGTAGATTTGTTCAACATTGTTCATGGAAAATAAGAATCCCTCAAAAGTTTCTGGCAAAGATTCTGAAACAAGATGGTCCAAATAACCACACAAAGTCCAATATCTGAATAGCTCTAAAAAAAGGACTATGCCAGGATAGTGTGATCCAAGATACATTGTCGAATTCCGCTTGCCCAAAACGTGCCCGCGTGTTGCCAACTCGTGCTTGAATCTCCTCGATCTTCTTCCTTTCTATAACTTTCTCGTCTAGTCTCTGGTCTGACTTCCGTTTTCGCCTCTGGGTTCGTATTTGACTCTATTTTTCATCTAAATACCAGTCTTGACCAAATATATCAGAATACCCATTGCACCAGATTACCCGAAATGCCCCTCGTGTGTCTTTATCCTATTTTTATCTGTTTTCGCACTGAACTCCTTAAAAGACACATGATCAAGCAAAACAATCATTTTATTAAAATAAAGCTCCGAAAACTCACTTAAGATAAATGACTCAGATGAAACATTTTCATGTCATATCACTAGGCATACTTAAGAAAAAGTATTAATTGTAGCATAAGGACTCCCAGGGGCGCGACGCAAAATTGACACAATAATCCATTCATGGAAAGTTAAACGCTGGAAAAAGAGAAAGTAAAAGATTGATACTACTGGAAGAAAAGTAATACAAGTCAAGAATTCATTTAACAAAAAAAATAAATAAGTAACGAATTCCCTTCATTAACTCTTGATTCAGATCTTTTCGCGGAGGGAGGAAGGGTTGTCCCTGGTTGCCCACCGATGTGGGAGGAGGACTAGTCTTGGAGATACCCTCTTCAGAATCACTCTCGATAACCTTTGGAGAGTTAGCCCTGTCATTATCTAATTCGTCCTCGCTATCAGAGCTAAAAGGCGGAGCACCTTCAATTACGTCCCTTTTACGGACCTTCGCGATAATGTCAACAACTTTCTCTCGAGGAATATCAGGCAAAGAAGATGCACCGGAAGAATTGTAATAACAACGGGATCACTCCCATCAAGCTTTAAAGCCTACCTTTCTGTTCTTCCTCAAAGTCTAAGCATATTTGCCTCCGACCGTAAAGGTTGCTATAACCTTATTTATGGACCTTATCTCGTTCAAACAAAATTGATTCTTCATCTCTTAGAAAGGCGGCTGATCCTTCTCGCCTCCTATGTAAGTAATCATTTCTCGTCTGCATAGTGTCATCTCTAGACTTGAGAGCCTTCAATTCTCCTTGAAGTGGAGCCAACATTGCATCGTTATGAAGTGCGCAAAGCTCAACGGTGGTTAATTTTGTTTGGGGAACCTCCAAATAGGATCTATAATCCAGTTCTTGTTTCAGTGAACTCATCTCTGATTGATGTACAACCTTACACTTTTCTAAATCAATCCTACAATGATTAAGCTCAGCTTCACAAGATTCAAGTTCGGCATAAGGTCGAGAATTCTATACGACATCAAGGGAGTTAAGTCAAAAATAAGAAGACAAAAAATGATTCCACTCAAATATCGAGATCGAGCAAAGACCTACATGTTCACTGAAATTTCGCCCTAGAATGACCGTAAATTCAGAAAGAGAAAAACAAACTTCTCTTACTATATTTTCGTTACAGAAAGTCAGAGATTTAGCTTTGCCACTTGCCGAACATTTAGACGAAAAGAAACCAGCAGTGGGAATGGAAGAAGAGGGTAATTGGCAGCATCGCAGGTCTCCTTAACAAAAGTTTTCAGAAAGAAAAAGTCATTTAAACTTCCATGTATGATTAAGAACAGAGAAATAAAACAAAACAGAAACACTCTAAATTTTAAACTTCTATTTGATACACATGTCAATTCTAAATTTATAGGAAAATAATAGTAAAAAAATGACGTTTTCCATCGGTTAAAATTTTGAAGTTTGATGAGGTGACACTTAGAGAAACGGAAGAAGACACTCTAATTTTAGAGTGTCTCTCTTGAGAATATTTATATAAATGCCTCCACTGTTGGAATTAGTACCTAGCTCAAAACAAACTGAACCAGTATTTCCTAAATATGAGGGAGTTAGAGTTATCAAATTCTCGAGCAAGAAGTCTCGTTGGATTCGTCTCGTCGAGTTCTTGAATTCAGACTTAAATTTTATCTAAATCCGATTCCGTGTGAACGGAGTTATTACTAAATTATTTTGGTATGAGAACCACTAACTCTAAAGTTGAGATTTTGAGTTAGTACCACATCTAAGATATATGATAAGTATTACTTCCTTATATAGACTCTTCCATATAATTATGTTATATTTGTTGAAATGGAAAGGTACTTTCCGCGGTTTGCACCACGCAAACCACGCACGCGTGGCGTGGGCTCTTTAGAGGCACCCGCACACACTTTGAACTTCTCATTTGGAGCCTTTCATTTTACTATAATATATCAGATCCAACGGTTGAGATGTGAGGAGTGGATCTGATAAGATCCGACGGTCAAGATCAGGGGCGGCCCTGAGTTTTGGGTGGCCCGAAGCGAGGTTACAAAATATGGCCCCTTCAATTATGGCAAATAGTAAAAATTATTGCAAAAACTTATAAGTATCGTAAATGTTTTCATTATATTTATGTAACAAAAAAATGATCACAATTACAATCCCTTGAACATCGTTCTTCTTACATTTTTAGATGTAAAATCACTATTATTCATTGAATAGTCAAACGTGTCGGCTATACCTTTCTCAATATACAAAATAGCCAACCCATTTAACCTTTCTTGTGACATAATAAACGGAATATAAGACTTAACTAACTTCAACTTTGACAAACTTTTTTCCGCATAGCAATGCTGGCAGGTAGGTTTAACAAAATTCTGTAAGCAACTCATGCATTTGGGTAACACCTCTTTATATCTTTCAAATAATTTAGCACTTCGGTTGGTCTTCTAATCTCATTGTGCCTTAGAAAATAAGTCAAAACTCATCTATGTCATACGACTCATTGTGCGTCAGAAAATTTTTAAGTTATGATTATATAATATGTAGGAGAGAAACGACTCTCATGTACATCTGAAGAAAACTCAAAATCAGTAATTCTTATCGGACCTTTTTTAACCAAGAAGTCTATTAAATTTTGATTTATGATATCCCAATTACCCGGATCAAAAACATCCACCAAACTTTTTTTAACCAAGAAGTCTATCAAATATACAAAGAGAGAGGAAGATAGAGATAAATTACTTATACTTAATATTAAATTACCTCTTAGAATATTGATTAATCAATTATTGAATGTTGAATGAGGAAAGAAATTCTTTGAGTTGGAATGTTGTCTAGATTACTTCATTACTTTATGATTGCTTGTTTTTTTTGGTTGAAGAATAATTTGATCGACCGTTGAAACTTTAAACTTGAATGTTGGGTGACAAAGAGATCAAATATTATTACGGGGTTTGATTGTTTGAAGTTGAAAAAATAAGCTCTTTAAATCTTCAAGTTAAAGAAAGAACAAAGAAAAAGTTAGAAAGTTAAGGTATTCAGAAAAGGTTAGAAAGTCGGGGTTTTACGTGGATGTTGCAAGTCATTCGGCGAAAACATAACATGGAGTAATAGTTTAGGTTCTTTAAAAAAAAAAGAGTGATGGTTTAGGTTATTTTAGATTGTTTGGGCTTTATTTTATTTATTTAGAAAGTATGGAGGGATAAGTCAAACCAACATGGGGAAGTGGGTAAGTTTGGAAAGTGGGAAACTGGGAAAGTCAGAAAGTGGGAAATGCTGGGTTGGTTTGTAATTCGTTGGGCTGGGATAATTCTTTGCGCTGGTGCTTGTTGGCCCATTAACTCAAATAGAGAAGCGCCCTCAAATTTCTTTTCAATACAACTAAGTGTGAGTTGGGTGGCCCCCAAAATTGGTGGCTCAAAGCGAGGCTTTGCTCGCTTTGGGCCAGGGCCGGCCCTGGTCAAGATGTTTGGTGCCCCTTAAGATAGGTCCTTTGAGGATGTAACGGTGGGCGTTCATTTATCGTTTTTACTGCTTGTTCAAAGTTCGCACGCTTTCAGAAATTCGAAGTACTCTTGGTCGTCTAATTTAAAGGTATAGCCGTTGTATCCTTGGAGACAAACATCTGACTGATTTTAGTACTATTTCCAGGGTGTTCACTGTCTTAAGTAAAGACACAACTCAATTCGACTTTCTCTCTCTAACTCTAATCTCTTTTCTAAATTATATTGTTTTTCTTTTAATCAACTTTCAGAAGGGAGATGCTACAATGACTTAGAGGGTGACTTAGAGGATGACATATGACGTGGAGTACACTAAAAAAATACTAAAAGACAAAAAAAATTCAAAATTCGACTACCGTGGGGACCGCTTTTGTTTCCAAATGAGGAAACATGTCATCCTTTAAGTACCAAATTCTAAGTCACTCTATCACTTCACTTTTCAGAAACAGTAAGAATTTTAGACATAAAATTCTATAAGGTGGTCTCTGAATTTATTTCAGAAAGACACTATATAGTATGGCCATATTTTTAGGCCAGCGCTTTGGGGAAAGCAAAATAGTTTCCGGGGTGTGAAGACTTGGTCAATTTTGTTTGACAATTTTATTTAGAGGGAAAGCAAAATAACTTCTCCACCTCACTTCTCTCTCTCTGCCACCTCATCGTCTTCACCGGTGAAGGTCGCCGGCCGGCGACCTTCAACCATAAAAAAAAAAAGAATTTTTTTTTCCTTCTCCTCTCTCTCTAGATCTGATCTAGAGAGAGGAGACCTCCATTGTGGGTCTGTTCGGACCTCCAATGGAGGTCTAGAACAGACCCATTGAAGGTCTGTTCGCAGACATCCATTGGAGGTCGGAACAGACCCATTGAAGGTCTGTTCGCAGACATCCATTGGAGGTCGGAACAGACCTTCAATGGGTCTGTTCCAGACCTCCAATGGAGGTCTCCTCTCTCTAGATCAGATCTAGAGAGAGAAGGAAAAAAAAAAAAATTATGGTTGAAGGTCGCGTGCCGGAAATTGGCCGGTCGGCGACCTTCACCGGTGAAGACGATGAGGTGGCGAATACATGAGGTGTTAGAAAATATACCCCATAAAATATATTTTCCCGGAAAATTTTCAAAATTCTACATATTCCCTTTAAAATTTCACACCCCGGAAACTATTTAGCTTTCCCCAAAGCGCTGGCCTATTTTTATCAAGACAAGAAGATCGGATTCTTAATTTTTATAATACCAGAGAAACAACGTCCTTACCATCATGGAGTGTTAATAGCGTCCCATTGGAGGAAGTTTTAGAGTTTAACTGTCTAATGGGCCATAAGGTTTTCTGAAGATCCATTACTTCATATAATGACAGAGGAAGAAATTGGAAGATAAAGTCTCTACCACTTTTTGCACTATGAAGGTGGTAGCTCAATGTTTTATTTTTGAAATTCATTCTTCAAAATGTCCATGAGCTCAAACGAAACACAGCAACAATGAGCAAAACTTCCTAACCAAATGTCCATCAAACATTAGATTCTATTGACTAATTCCCAAACATCTCACCACGTCTACCAACCACTCCCCAGGATTTTACCAAGACGTGCTCAGTTGAATGGTATCTCCATTATCTTCCTCCCCATTCAAAGAATCAAAGTATAACCTTCAATTTTAGATTAAACAAATGAGATGTGTTTTTCTATAAATAGGGGTTTAGAAATCACTTGGTATTCATAATAAACCACAACCAACCAACCAAATCTCTTCATCTTCTCATCTCACTGCCCAAAATGGCATGGCTTATGCCTTGTCTGATTCGTGCCTTGGCTATCTGCTTGGTAGCTACAGTTGTCCTGGCCGACAACCCTTACACTTACTCCGAAACTCCAAAGAAACCGGTTCTATACGTTGAAGCAACCCTCCACACAGACGCTTACAGTTCACCTCCACCACCTCCTGCGTACCATTACACTTCACCTCCACCACCACCAAAGTACACTCCCTTTGGTCAAGAATACAAACCTCTACCCGCACCGGCAAAGTCACATCATTATGCTAGTTATGACTACAAGTCTCCTCCACCACCACCAGCATACTACTACAAGTCGCCACCACCTCCTTCACCTGTTGTTGCTCCCAAATATGTATACAACTCTCCACCACCCCCGACATACTACTACAAATCTCCACCTCCACCAGCATACTATTACAAATCCCCACCACCACCTTCACCTGTTGTTGCTCCCAAATACGTATACAATTCTCCACCACCACCAACATACTACTACAAATCTCCACCTCCCCCTTCACCAGTTGTTGCTCCCAAATATGTATACAGTTCTCCACCACCACCAACTTACTACTACAAATCGCCACCACCTCCTTCACCTGTTGTTGCTCCCAAATACGTATACAATTCTCCACCACCACCAACATATTACTACAAATCTCCACCTCCCCCTTCACCAGTCGTTGCACCCAAATACGTATACAATTCTCCACCCCCACCAACATACTACTACAAATCTCCACCTCCACCAGCATATTACTACAAATCCCCACCTCCACCTTCACCAATTGTTGCACCGAAGTATGAATACAATTCTCCACCACCACCCTCGCCATACTACTACAATTCTCCACCTCCTCCTTCACCAGCAGTTGCTCCTAAATACGTATACAACTCTCCACCACCTCCAACATACTACTAGAAATTCCTGCCATCGCTCATAATAGCTTCCAAATATGAATATGATTTCCACCACCACCATACTCTTATACACCACCCGCTGCTAACTAGTCCAACAACTACAATATGTCCACCGCATTACAATTGCTCTACTAGAGGGTGTTGTTACTTAAGTGTTCACTTGTTCCCAGAGGCTACATGATTTTTGTTTTCTTGATTCCCGTTGCAGTGCTAAGCTTATAAAGTGTGATGTGTTTGTATGTTATTATGAAAAATTTCATATTTCTTTCTTTCCCATGGGGAGTTATCAGTTTTCCATTTTATGTCATGAGTATGCTCCAATTTTTCTCAATAAACATTATTTTAATTACTGCTATTGTTCTTACTAGTTCATTTGATTTATTTTTCATTATTATATCTGTTAAGATAGAAGGGTTTCCTTAAATAACAAACCTAACGCGTTCGTTACATTATAAATCCTCAGAAACAACTGATAATCAAGCCACAAAAGAGTGACTAACTTCTGGAAGTAACATGGATATAAGTATCAAAGATCCCTATCTTCAAAGACCTTCTTGTTAATATCAAGCCTAACTCATTCGTGGGCAGACGAAGCCATAGATTAAACACAATACAATGAATCTAAGAGAGAATAATGGTTATCTGGGACGCTGACAGAATTATATGATTATTATTACATATATATATATATATATACTAGGCATAACCCCCGCACGTAGTAGTGCGGGGGCAATGCCCCTTATGCAATGTGCATGGTTGGGGTAATAAAATCGAAATGGAAACAATTGTCTAACAATAGAAGCAACCTAATATATCATATATAGGTTAAAAATGATTATTAGGGTGTTCAAAATATTTATGTTTATGATGAAATGTTTGTTGAATAAAATTTGTTTAAGATTTGAATGTAAAAATACCAGCCGAACGCAAGTGCATGAATATCTAGCATTTGTAAAGACTCTCAAAATATGTGGAAGCCAACCTCCATATGGGTGAGAAATTTCTTGATAAAACTTTTTCTCCAATATGTCAAAACTACAACACTGGAAAATTAAATGATAATAACGAGATACAAATCTATTTGAAGAGATAAGTAGACTTGTAAAACTAGGGTTTCAATGAAAAACAGGAAAGAAGGAATTGGGGATTTTCGAAGAAGCTGAAAGAAGGAATTAGGGATTTTCGATCCCTTTTATACTTAGGTCATGAATACCATATATGACCTAAGTCTTTGTCTAAGAGCACCCGCAATAGTCAACACATTTTGACTTCAGTTGATTCTCTAAAAGCAGCCGCAAAACTCTTGAAGACTTTTCTATAAAGGCAGCCTGCAACAAGAAGAAAGTTAGTTACTCAACTAAATTTCATAATAAACTTTTTCTGTTATTTGTAATTTCTGTTTTTCCTCTTTGATCAAGTATAAAAGCAAATCAATGTAATTGAAACAATTATTGAAATAAAATAGAGCAAAGAGAGATTTCTTACATGGTATCAGTCTAGGGTTCTTAAAGATCCAAAGCTAGTTTTGTAGATCCAAAACTAGGGTTTTCTCTCAAACAGCTCAATAGCAATAATCATCTCGCAAGATAAACAAAATCAAGATTAAAATTCAGAAGATTTAACATTCATCATCATCAAAATATCAAGAAATTGAAGATTTCAGTTTCAAAAGGTTAGAAATTTACTTTTTTTTTCGGACTTCTTTCCAAGCAATCATCAAATGGCTTCATCTCAAGGTAATTTGCCCCCAATTTCATCTGTTACTAACTTCATAACTGAGAAGTTAGATGATTCTAACTTTCTCATGTGGAAAGACCAAGTAGAAACCCTTCTCAGCACTTATGACTTACTAGGGTTTGTCACTGGCACCATTGAATCACCACCCCAACTTAGGATCATAAATGGGATTGAACAAGTCAACCCAGACTTCCAACAGTGGAGAAGTAAGGAGAGTTTTGTAAGATCTTACTTGAAAAGTACTCTTTCTAAATCTGTTTACTATGATACATATGGGCTGAACTCAGCCAAAGAGATTTGGGATTATCTCTATCTTACTAATAATGAGGGTCTTGAGTCTCAAAAAGACCAATTAAGAAGAAAGCTGCAGACAATAAAGAAAGGAAATTCCTCCATAACTGAATATCTTAGAGAACTGAAACAAATTTCAGATTCTTTAATGTCTGTCAATGATAGGGTCAGTGAACCTGAGTTAATAAGGTTTGCAATTCAAGGTTTAAGTGTAGATTATGATCCTTTCACTATTGCCATTAGAGCAAATAATGAACACTTAACCTTTGCTCAACTTAAATCAAGATTAGTTCAACATGAGCAATGGTTGTTATCAAGAGACATTGACCAAGAAGCTTACTATGTGAAAAGGTATAATCAGAAGCAATATGCTAAACCAGGGTATAAGCCATCACCCACATATTATAGAAATCAAGGTCAAATAAAGAAAGATGCTACAAGTTCACAAATTCAAGTCAAACCATCATCAAATTCTCAAACCAAAGTGGGTATTAGGGCTGATGACTTTGATTTCACCATTGTCCCTTGTGGTATATGTAAAAGATGGGGACACTCTGCTGGGGTTTGCTATTTTAGGTATACACCAAACAAGCCTCATATGGGCTATCATTCAGAATCTCAAAATCAGCATGAGGCAAATGATTCTAGTATAGAAAACACTCATGATACTATAACAGAACCACAGTCTTACTTATATGAGGATGAAGCTTTACTTGAATGTAATAATGCTATTCTATATGAATTTGAACAGTCCAATGATGAGGATGATGTTTTTCAAGAATGTCACACAGCTATTGTACATGATCAGGATAATGATATATTCTCAGATTGTGTCTCAGTCATGACAGATTATGATGAATGTCATGTAGTCACAGAAGCTAACTCAGTTAAAGACAGGGCCTGGCTGGCTGATTCAGGAGCCAGCAGTCATATGACACACTGCTTCAAATCTCATAACCAGTCAATCTTATCAAGGCACAGAGGCTGTTATGGTGGGTAGTGGTAAGTTCTTACCAATCACTAGCACTGGTTCTTCTCAGTTATCTACTTCTAATCATACTATTGAGTTAAATAAAGTGTTGTGTGTTCCAAATCTTAAGAGAAACTTGTTGTCTATCTCAAAATTTACTAAAGACAATTCATGCTCAGTTGAATTTCTACCTTGGGGTTATACTATTAGGGACATTTGGTCTAAAAAGCTCTTGGCAGAAGGTCCTATGAAACAGAACCTATACCCTATAGAAGTTCATAACAGTCTACTACAAGATAGGTTTTATTCAGCTAATCTAGCTCAAACTTCTACACACTATGACATATGGCATGCAAGACTAGATCACTCTCACCATGGTGTACTTCAACAATTACAAAAGGAAGATAAGATTCATTTTTCTACTTCAAAAGAAAAGTCCTTTTGTTCTTCTTGTGAAATGGGCAAAAGCAAATGTCTTCCTTTTGAGGATTCATCTACAACCACCAATACTCCACTTTATTTAGTTCATTGTGATGTTTGGGGACCATCCCCTCTCACCACACCTAATGGAGCTAGATACTATATATTGTTTCTTGATGATTTCAGTAAATTTAGTTGGATTTATGCTATGAAGGTAAGGTCAGACAGTATTAAGTGTTTCACACACTTCAAGGCAACAACTGAAAATCTACTTAAGGAAAAAATTGTCTACTTTCAATCTGATGGTGCTCCAGAACTCACGAAAGGTGAATTCAGAAGTTTTTTGGACAAAAATGGTATTATTTTCAGGAGTTCATGTCCCTATACACCACAACAAAATGGGAAGGCAGAGAGAAAGCATGGACATATCACAGAACTAGGTAATACTCTATCCTTTCATTGTTCTTTACCTAAATTCTTATGGTTTGATGCTTTCAACACAACAGTATACATAATTAACAGAATACCCACCAAAACACTTCAAGGGTTATCACCATATGAAGTTCTCTTTCATATTGTTCCCAATTACTCCCACTTTAAAATCTTTGGTTGTGCTTGTTTTCCACATTTGGGAGTACTTAGAAAAGACAAGTTAAGCCCCAAAAGCCTTCAATGTGTATTTTTGGGATATAGCAATGAACACAAGGGGTATAAGTGTTATGAACCTATATCCAAGAGGGTCTATATTTCTAGACATGTCACTTTTGATGAAGGAAACTTTCCCTATTCTAACATCCAACAGCACATGTCTAGTGGTGATCAGAATAAGCACTCACATGTTAGCTTACCTCTGCCATCTCTACTAAATAGACAAGCAATCTCTACTGAATTAGGGACACCTAATAATAGTACACCAGCTAATTCAGGTTCTAGAGAGTCTGGTTCAAGAGACTTGGGCATTTCTAATAATATTAGTACACCAGCAACATCTCCTGTTCCATTGTCTATTCAGCAGCCTAGTCAGATTATAACTAGGGGCAGAAATGGAATTATCAAGAGTAAGCAACTGCCATCAGACTTTGTGGCTCACTACACATCATCTCACACTTTAGATGTTGCCTATTTGTCCATTCTAGAGTTACCTACTGAACCAAAATCTTATAAGGAAGCTGCTAAACATAGTGAATGGACAAAGGCTATAAATGATGAATATCAAGCTTTACTAGATAATGAGACATGGTCTTTGGTCCCATATGACAAAAATATGAATGTACTTGGCTGCAAATGGGTTTTCAAGCTCAAATAGAAGAGTGATGGTACAATTGAAAGGTATAAAGCCAGACTTGTGGCTAAGGGTTTTCACCAACAAGAAGGGATTGATTATGATGAAACATTCAATCTAGTGGTTAAAGCCAACACTATTAGGATTGTACTCACAATTGCAGTGACAAAATCATAGCACATAAAGCAACTTGATTTGTCAAATGCCTTTTTACATGGCATTCTTGATGAAAATGTCTACATGATTCAGCCACCAGGGTTTGCACAAACAGGCAAAGAGACACATGTTTGTCATCTTCACAAAGCCCTATATGGGTTGAAACAAGCTCCTAGGGCTTGGTTCAACAAGTTTGCCTCATTCCTTTATCAATATGGGTTTCATAAAAGTAGGACAGACCACTTAATGTTTGTCTATCATTCCTCATCAGGGACTTTAATTCTATTGTTATATGTGGATGATATCATCCTTACAGGCAGCTCAACTACTCATATTGATTCCTTGATCAAGGATTTAAGTGTGGCCTTCAAAATGAAAGATTTGGGTTCCTTATCCTATTTTCTAGGAATTGAGGTTTCTTATGATCCAATAAAGAAGAATATGCTTCTAACTCAAAACAAGTATGCCTTACAACTACTACAGAGAGCAAATTTATTGGATTCAAAGCCATAAAAACTGCCTGTATCTATTGGTCAAAGAATTTCACTTACAGAGGGTGATGAGCTATCCAATCCAACAGAGTTTAGAAGCTTGGTAGGTGCCTTACAGTATCTCACTTTAACTCGACCAGACATATCATTTGGAGTGAATTACTCAGCA
>BEHA01000248.1:371624-384160 GCA_002897215.1 Eschscholzia californica subsp. californica
TGCCTGAAAAGGAGAAATGAGATCTGGCAGGATAATTTTAAGACGATTTGCCATGATTTTAGTGATAATTTTGTACGTCGTGTTGAGAAGACTGATCGGTCTGTAGTCAGCCGGGGTTTGAGGGGTTTTGATTTTAGAAATGAGGCAGATGTAAATATGATTGGATTGAGGAGGGAGTGAGGCATTATTAAAGAAGTGGGTGACCATATCTTTTATGTCCTCCTGAACCGTGTCCCAATTATGTCCACTTTCAATTGATTTGTTACTTTTTTTTTTTTTTGATGAAATATATTGATTTGTTACTTGAGGAAGAAGTTAGCTCGGTTCATAATAATTTGTTTCCAAACTTTCATGTAATATTTGGACTACAAATATTTCCATCTACCACATGATTTGGTATATTTCTGTTTCCAAGCTTTCATATAGTAATATTTTGATTACAAGTAACGGGAAGAGAAACCCTAAAATTCTAGTAACTAAAGACTTGTTGTTAGCCAATGATTCATGGATAATTTTCATCCCGACATTATATCAAATATATTTTCTCAATTACCTATCAAATCTTTCTTGGAGTGCAGAAAAGTATGTAAAACATGGCGATCACTCGTTCCTAGTATCATTGAATCACGTACTAATATTATTTTCTACGAAACCAACGGTAGTACGTGTATAAATTGTTACTATGGAGAGTATGCCCATGTCTCTACGAATGAGAAGAATTCGATCTCTTTTAAGAAACTCGTAAGAATCAAGCATCCTTTTTTCATAGAAACACCTTGGGTCTTAGTTGGTTCATGCAAGGGTTTAGTTTGTGTATATACAAACGATCATGTAATCAAGTATAAGGTCTATATATATATATAATCCCATTACTGGAGAACATCTTATTCTTCCACCATTACCTAAAAATATTGGTTCCATCGATAGGTGTGTCTTTGGTTTTGGATTCAATCGTTCGACTAATCAATACAAAGTTGTTACGATTGCTCATACAAATCTTTTAAGTTTCATAAGTTGGCCCTAGTATACACTCTAGGTGATGGTAAAGGGTGGAGAAATGTAGGAGAAGCACCTTCTTCATTTAATTACCAAGCTGTAGCAGATGGTGTTATATGAGAAGTTTGAAAATATTCCACTGCCATTTCTGTGCGGAAATCATTATTACCTCCTTCAAGAGCTTAGAGGATGCTTATGTGTTTCTGTTTTACACAATACCGACAATTGTGTAGATTTGTGGTTCTTAAAGAAGAACACAGGTGACCATATTAATAGAAATTCTGATCAGATAGTAACCCTGGATTATAAGTTTTGGAGTTGGAGTAGGGAATTTAGAGTACCGTTTGAAATGGAACCGTTGAGCAGTGATGTGCAATTGTATACAACAAATGGGGACATACAGCTGATTATGCGTAGCGAATGGATTAACCGCGTAAGGTTGGTATCACAAAAAATGAAAAACCCTTATCTGCCACTAGCCATTTGTAGTACTACCAACAGAATTCTGTTCAGGGACGTATACAATGTTCTCTTTGGGTACGACCCTAAAAATGGAACTTCCGAAAATGTTTGGGATTTTAAGACTTATGATTACTGTATGGGAAGTAACTTTGATGTATTTAATCATGACAGCAACTTTGTTTCATTGGAAGATTTGGGAGAAAAGTCTATTAGAAGCTGGATGCCAGATCATCTAAATCAACCCGATATAAGACCAAGTTTCACGATCGCGGCTACAAGTTTATGTTTTGCATCTTCTTTGTTATACTTTCTACTCCAGCATTTACGCAAGCACCATAACCAGCTATACATCTTCTTTGTTATACTTTTCTTTTTTTTGATTAAAAATGTTATTTTGTTTATTGTACTTCCACTGCTTTACGTTTAGATAAATAGCCATTAAAATAAATGGAGTTAGGTTCTCAGGTGCTGCTAAAAGCAAATTATCTGCAGCATAACTACGGATATTTGAATTCCAATGAATGCTTCAAGCACCAAGCAGAGCTTGCCAAACTAAAGCACCGGGCTCCATGGGTAAGCCCTCAATGAAGTTTTTAGCTTCGTTCAAGTAGCCTGCTCGTCCTAGCATGTCAACCAAACATGCATAATGCTCCATTCCGTGATAAAAATGGGTACAAGGATATAGCAATGATAAAAATGCTATATCTGTTGGTTTTAGACCTTCTAAGCTCATCTTTTCAAACAATTGAAGTGCTTCAAGCCCTACAACATGACGTGCAATCATAAAGTTCCAAGAAACTGAAAATGAAATGAATCTGGCTTTGCCCTAGTTATCTAATGTGATGAGTTTGGGAGAAGTTGATATTTCTCCTTACAAACCAAAACTTGTTGAATTTTTCCAGTTACTAATGTGAGGATTTTGATAGCTTCTAATATTGTTGTAATTACATATGTTATAATACTGATTAGGGAAATTAGGGCAAAACATTGTTCAAATGTACAGTTTGGTGCAACGATGTGTTGTTCCTACTTATGTATGGTGTGTTGTTCATTGCTTTGATTTCAGATATGGCAAAAATTAGGGCAAAATCTAGTTAATTGTGGAAGCCTATTATTTTTTCAACTACATAACTTCTCAAGTTTATTCCAAATTTTATTACGTTTGTAGGTTTTTTTTTTTGTAAAAGGTTTATAGGTTATTGGGTTATCACTTTTGTTTATTCCCCTTATTCTTACATTATGTTTTCGGATTATGTTTGTATAGATGGGAAGAAGTTGGAGGAGATACACTTCTGAGACTTCCTAGAATTAAAGCACCAAATGGACAACATTTGAAGATGTCAAGTTATAAACTTGTTTTGTGAAGTGACAGAGGATAAAGACATTGAAGATGTTTGAAGAATGATATTAGGTTTAGAAATTTCTAACATTGAGCAATAGGGTTTTTGTGAATTCTGTTTTCTTACAATGTTTCTTTAGGAAGTCTATGGAAGCTCTAATTTTAAAGAGCCATCCATATTATTGAAGAGCAGTGGCATCTTCTTATTTTCTTATTTTGAGAAAATGAAGATGGAGAGACATTGAAAACGAATGGCACTAGTACTTATAAAGATGGAGAGTTGAAGGGGATGAGAATTTCAAACAATTGTTATGTCATTGGTTAGAAAGTAATGAGGAAGAAGGAGTAATTGAATTTCGGATTTAGGTTACTTGTTTTATGTGGAAAGCTAGAAATACTTGTGTTTTCGAAGATATACTATCCGGACGGGTATAAAACTATTAAAGCAGCTTAAGACATCAAACTGCATTTTCAATATTGAGCATCATACCATTAGGTGGTGAAAGAAGTGGAATGTTGGAAGCCGCCTCCAGGACGTCTCTTGAAAATCAATTTCGATGGAGGGTATTGCAATAATATAGCGGGAACAGTTGCAGTGTGTAGAAATGAAGATGGGAATTTTGTAATGACTTTATCGAGTAGAATAAATGCATCATCGGCAATGGAGGGCCGAGGCTATTGCAGCTTGATTGACAGTTGAACTAACAATCAAAATGCCAGAATAATTAGAGGGGGATGCAATGACTATTACAAAGTCTTGTTCGAAGGAGAAGAAAATGAAAAATCAAACCACTTGTCATGGAGAGTACAGAGGAAGCTTCAATGCTACTCAATAATGCTTCATTTTTTCTAATCGTGAAGCTAATAATGTAGCTTTCTTTTGTTGAAAAAAATACTTACGATTATAATTTAAATCAGACTACGAAAATCTACCAGATTTCGAATTAACTTGTAAGTCAGTTGGAGATGGACTTTTCCAACCTGAATTCAAACTATAATAGCTAAAAAAATTGAGGTATTAACCTCCTTTCCCCAAAAAAACAATTTGAAAAAAAAAAGATTCCTGTTTGTGGTGGCTTCTAATTTTATTTTTTTTTCCTTCTTGCATAACAGTGGTTGCCTAAAGTATTCTATCCGAACCCCAAAGGAGGGTAGTTTTACTAGAATTTTTGAGTTTATAGCCCAAAAAACGGGTCCTAATAAGAGATATAGTCCTCTCTAATCCTCTAAAGGGTTTCAAAACCAAAAAAATAATATAAATGGATATCTAGTCCATTTGGTCTCATCTAAAAAGAAAACACAAATCTATAGAATATATATTAATTTATAATACCTACACTAACCTTCTTTAAATATAAAACTTGATTTACATTCTAAAATCTAAAATATATTTTTTCCATTTTTATCTCCACTTTCTCTCTCCAATCACGTTTAAATTGAAAGTAACCACTATCTTCAATATATTTCGTAACTGAAATCTGGTAATCTTCTCTCTCTCTCTTTCTAAAAACAAAATCTTCAATAAACCTCCATTAAACTCACCAGCATCAGTTCAAACCTCCATTATTTCATCTTCATTACAACAGCAGTAAAAACCTCCATTGTTTATCAGGTTTCAAACTGTTTCTCTCTTTGTTCAAACCATTGATAAGATCTAATATTGCTTTTTAGGTTAAAGAATCATATTCTCTGTCTAACAACATCAGATTTTGATTTTGTTCTTTTTATTTTGTTTAAACATTCAATATCTTTGAATGTTTTCTGTTAATTTTCTCACCCTAAATTGTTCATACATGTTTTTGATCTTGATGTTTAATATTTGGGTTATTTCCCTAATGGCCCCCTACTTTGTGACCAGCTTCCCGCCTGGCCCCCTACTTTACGAGAAAAACTCATATGGCCCCCTATTACCGTTAACTTTAACTTTCCGTCACTCTCTCTCCTCCATCTTTTTTTCTCTCTCTGCCATGTCACGCCACCTCATCTGTTAGGTCACCTCATCACCTTCTCCGGCAGAGGTCGCCGGCCGGCGACCTTCAAACTAAAAAAAAAAAAAATTATTATTATTATTTTTTTTTTAGTTTGAAGGTCGCCGGTCGGAAATTTGGCCGGCCGGCGACCTCTGCCGGAGAAGGTGATGAGGTGGCCTAACAGATGAGGTGGCGTGACATGGCAGAGAGAGAAAAAAAGATGGAAGAGAGAGAGTGACGGAAAGTTAAAGTTAACGGTAATAGGGGGCCATATGGGTATTTCTCGTAAAGTAGGGGGCCAGGCGGGAAGCTGGTCACAAAGTAGGGGGCCATTAGGGAAATAACCCTTAATATTTATTTACTGATTCCTACAAATCCAACTCTGATGTTCTCATCCAATTATCTTGATGTTTAAGCTCTTTGATTTTCCTCAAATCTGTTTTTTCTGACCGTACAGTTAATGAAAGAGTTGTGTTTTCCGTAGGGTATGTCATAACTGAATATACAATATAATTAGTTTAGCATACATTTAAATTTTTCATACTTTAAAGTACATTACGCCAATTTCGGCCGTACTGCAACTGTATAACAGAATGTAAAATATATGTAATCTGTTAACAGTTATATATACTTTAGCAGATTATTTATAAAGAATGTTTAATTATTCATAAAGTACGTATAATTGCGTAATTTCTGAAACAATACATGTAATTTATAGCAATTTACACATATTTGTGTTATATTACAATGTCAATGTGATTCAAACTAAAATACTATTTATCTCCAACACATGTTGAAGTTTATCAAACATTATGGATAATTTATTCATTGTTTAATGTCGTTTGTGATAAATTATAAATTTTTCTAACAAATGTATATGTTTTTTTTTCTTGTAGTAAAGCAACACTGATGGAATTTCCTACGAAATCATCACATAAACTATAGAAGTATAAATTATGATGAAGAAGATTGTTTCTATGATCCTGTTTGGACAACGGAGTCTTATGTGAAGACTTACAAGGAACATATAAGTCTTGCCCCTAACTTTGATGAACCACGTACATTTAATGAAGAGTAAAAAACACTACCATGTTTGATTCGCCGTAGACCTGGAAGACCAAAGACAGTAAGGATCGAGAGCTCGGGCAACATTCCAACGGAGTTTGTTTTTAAGTTACCTAGTCTACTATGTTCTTTTCATCTACAATAAAACACAGATTATTGTTCAAAAAAATTTCATTTCAGTCGTACAAAGGTTGTGTTATTTACTATACAGTACACATAATTTATGATAAATCACATACTTTATAACAAAAAAAATCATGATTTCAGAATTACATTTCCTAACATGTTACCATAATTTATGGTACATGATAGACATGTACGCGTAAAAAATAAGTAATTTATGTCCGAAAATAATCTAAGTATTCAATGGTACATAATGGACATGACACACATACATATGATAAATTACGTTTTATACATGAGAAATGATGGTTTCCTCGTCATAAATAACACATCATTTACGAACTTGTTTCATAATTTGTATTCGATGTGTGTTTATGTATGAGTAAAAACGAAAGTTAAGTGAGAGAAAGGTGATATATATGTTTTGAATATTAACCCCCAAATCACGCTAATTGATCTCAGAAAATATACTCTTTCTAAATATGAAAGTTAAGTGAGAGAAAGTGATATATAGATTTGGTTTCCAAATCTGAAAGGATGAGAGAGAAAATCTGTTTTGGAAAATATCCTTTTTCCAAATCTGTTTTGGAACATTTGTTTTGGAAAATATTCTTGATCCGTTACTTCCACTTAAAACCCCCAAATCACGTCCAAATCTTGCCTTTCCAGATTCTTTCTGCCCCTAAATTAAAAACCCGTGAAATATGAAGGTGGGACATTGACGGGAGTCTGTTTTAGAAAGTGAGGGTTTTTATGTCCATATGGTAAAAGGACTAAAAATCCTTTTTTTGGGAAGATTGGATCCTAAACCATTTTTAAACATTATTTTGGACTATATACCCATGGACTAGTAGGAGTTCCTCAGTAATATTATATGTGCTCTTCCACGGGCAAATTTGCATGGAATTTATGTGCAAAATGGGGCGCATATAGCAGTGTGATATGGGGTGTGTATAGAAGTTTCTTTGTTACGAGCCATTAGCCTTGTTTTGTTTTTGCTGAAAAGAAACATGGGCTCTGTTTGGTTTTCGGAGAAGCCTGATTGATTTGTTGCTTGAGGATGAAGTTAGCTCGGTTCACAATTTATCCTGAACAATTAGAAAAATATTTCCATCCAACACATGAATTGGTAGATTTTTGTTTCCAAATTTTAATATAATATTTCGAGTATAAATATTTCCATCTAACACATGATTTCGTAGATTTTTGTTTCCAAGTTTTGAATAATATTTTGATTACAAAAATTTTTAGCAAAGGCAATGCATTAGATAGGGAGAGCGTTTTTTTTAGAACAGGGAGAGATAAACACAATTTTTTAAAACATCCCAACTTTAAACTTTAGTCCCTTTCCTGAAACTATTTTTGACCAAAGGATAGAGAAGAGAGAAAAATCATGTTCGACCAAAAACCTGTTCGTCGATCAAAGGGAGAGAAGAGAGATAAACACCCTTAAATCTGTTCGTTTCGATCAAAGAGAGAGAGAGAGAGAGATTAAGATGGATACCTAAACCCAAGATGACTAACACAACACTCATCTCCATAGAGGGGTTTGTAATTCTTATTATTGCTTGACTTCTCTATAGATTTTTAGGGGTTTAACACTAATTAAAGTAACTTTTGAAGATTCATAAAAGAAATTTCGCTTTTTTTTTGTGTTAAGGAAAAAGAAATTTCGCTAAGCATAAATAAAAATTCATGTATGAAAATAGTAAAAAATTTCATCCAACACAGCTAAAAATTTAAACAAATTTCGTCCTGAGCGGATGAAAAAACAAAACAATTTCAGCCAGCCCGGCCAAAATTTAATGTTTTTTTCAGCGCAACCGGCCGAAATTTGTTGTCTTTTTCAGCCATCCCGATTGAAGTTTGTTGTCTTTTCCAGTCGACCCAACCGAAAATCCTTTGCGAAACAAAAACGACGTAAAACCCTAAAACTTTTGTTCAATCATAGAGGAAGACAAGAAAATTATTTTTCTTTACCTAAGACATATTATCTTCATTATACATGTCTTTGTTTAAGTCGATATCTTTGTTTAAGTCGATTTCCTCGTTTAAGTCGATGGTTTCATTTAAGTCGATGACTTTGTTTAAGTTAAAGGACTCTTCTTTTTTGATGTAGGTTGCCTCCTTCATTGATGGCGGTTCCTCATCCATGTGAGAGAAAACTACAAGTCAATTGAATATTGGATTTATTGTTAATTTTTATCAAAGTCCTTATATTTTAGAACTATTTACTAAATGATCTTTATAACGCCCTCCTTAAAGTAATTTGGTAAAGGAAGAGCAAATGCATAAATTCATCTTTGTAATGCACTGCCTTTACTAAACATTGCTCTTCCTATACCAAAGGCCTAAAATTCTAGTAACTAAAGACTTGTTGTTGGCTGATGATTCATGGAGAATTTTCATCCTCACATTCTATCAACTATATTTTGTCGATTTCCTATCAAATCTCTCTTGGAGTTCAGAATAGTATGTAAAACATGGTGATCTCTTGTTCATAGTATTATTGAGTCACGAACTAATATTATTTTCTACGAAACCGACGGTAGTAGGAATGTGAATTGTTACTATGGAGCGTATAACCATGTTTG
Organism: Eschscholzia californica subsp. californica; assembly: GCA_002897215.1. Lineage (NCBI taxonomy): Eukaryota > Viridiplantae > Streptophyta > Magnoliopsida > Ranunculales > Papaveraceae > Eschscholzia > Eschscholzia californica. The sequence continues at coordinate 380,174 of BEHA01000248.1, forward strand.
TGCGAATGAGAAGAATTCGATCTCTTTTAAGAAACTCGTAAGAATCAAGCATCCTTTTTTCATAGAAACACCTTAGGTCTTAGTTGGTTCATGCAAGGGTTTAGTTTGCGTATATACAAGCGATCGTGTAATCGAGTATAAGGTATATTTATATAATCCCATTACTGGAGAACATCTTATTCTTCCACCATTACCTAAAAATATTGGTTCCATCAGATGGTGTGTCTTTGGTTTTGGATTCAATCGTTTCACTAATCAATACAAAGTTGTTACGATAGCTCATACAAATAAAAGAGGTGAGTTTCATAAGTTGGCCCTAGTATACACTCTAGGTGATGGTAAAGGGTGGAGAAATGTAGGAGAAACACCTTCTTCAATTTATTTCCAAGGTGTAGCAGATGGTGTTATATTTTTCCTTAATTATCAAAAGATGTATCGTTTCGATTCAACATATGAGAAGTTTGAAAATATTCCACTGCCATTTGTGTGCAGAAGTCAATATTGCCTTCGAGAGCTTAGAGGATGCTTATGTGTTTCTGTTTTACACGATACCGACAATTGTTTAGATTTGTGGTTCTTAAAGAAGACTACAAGTGATCATATTAACAGAAATTCTGATCAAATAGTAACCATCGATTATGAGTTTTGGAGTAAGGAATTTAGAGTACCATTTGAAATGGACACGTTGAGCAGTGATGTTCAATTGTATCAGAGGCACATGCAATCGATTATGCGTCACAAATGGATTTTGCGTGAAAGATTGGCATCACAAAATATGAAAAAACCTTATGTGCCATTAGCCCTTTCTAGTACCAACAGAATTCTGTTGAGGGACGTATACCATTCTGTCTTTTGGTACGACCTAAAGATGGAACTTGCAAAAAAGTTTGGGATTTAAAGACTAATGATTTTAGTATACATAGTGTCCTTGATACATGTAATTAATTATGACAACTTTGTTTCGTTGGAAGCTTTGGGAGAGAAGTCAAATCAACGCGATATAAGACCAAGTTTCACTATCACAGCTACCAGTTTATGTTTCGCCTCTTCTATGTTATACTTTCTACTCCAGCATTTACGCAAGCGTCATAACCAGTCGTACCAGTATCAATCTATTAAGATAAAAGCTTATTAAGATCATTATTTTTTTTTTTGATTAACAATGTTAATTTATTTATTGTACTTCCTCCGCTTTACTTCTAAATAAATAGTGGGATCAAGTGTTCTCTTGATCTCTCTTTATAACCACAACTCTTTCTTCCCATTTTTCATTCAGAAGAATATACAGAGTTGGGCTCTCGGGTGCTGCTAAAAGCAAATTACCTGCAACATATAACTACCGATGTTTGAATCTCCATGAATCCTATAATCACCACGCAGAGCTTGCCAAACTAAAGCACCGGGCTTCATGGGTAAGCCCTCGAAGAAGTTTTTAGCTTCGTTCAAGTAGCCTGCTCGTCCTAGCATGTCAACCACACATGCATAATGCTCCATTCCGTGCAATTTAGCCATTGGTTCCAAGAACTCTAAGCGCTTTTGAATGGGAAATGATAGAGTGTCAAGCTAGAAAGCCCACTAAAATGCCCAGATTTCCTCATTTAGAAATAAAAGCGTAGGGGTGGGAATCGGTTCGGACGGGCAGGAAACGAACACTAAGTCAACCGGTCCGGGCGGAACGGGCATAAGTCTTAAGTGTCCATTCGGACATTCGGACAAAACGGGCGGGCATTTCGGATTTTTCTCTAACAAAGTGCCCGTCCGTGACCGTTTTGATAGTCGGGCAAACCGGGTATCGGTCGGTCGGGCACCGGTTACAAATGAACAAATAAAAAAAATTATCCGAAATTAAAACTGTTTAGTAACTAAATACAACGTTCAAAACTCCCACTTTACAATTCCAAAAAGTACATGAATACAAAATTAAAAGATAATCATTGAGACTCATGGATTACGATCAGTTCTATTCTTCTTTACATGGATTACGATCGGTGCATTGTGGGTTCTACGGTGTATTGTGGGTTCAAGGGTTACCGATGAGATATTGAGATTTTGGAGGAAAGAGAGACTAGAGAAGTAGAGAGGTGAAGATAAGATTAAGAACGGTGATTTCTAGGGTTATATATTTTTACTCTTGAAATCTAACGATTGTAGCTAAACCCTACAAATCTAAAGGCTTAAAATCAATCATATAGGCGGGCGGGTATAACGGGTAGGATAAATGAACGTGTATGGACGGATTCGGTCGGGCGGACAGTATAAGCGGGCGGATTCGGTCGGACCACCGGGTAAGGACCTATGCCTGCGTCCGTCCGCTTAAGCTTTTTCGATCGGGCGGGTACAGACTAATTCGGGCAACGGACGGTCACTGACGCTTCGGACTCGGACGGTCGTGGGCGGATTCCGGGTTTCTGGACCAAAATCCCACCCCTATAAAAGCGGCCCCAAAGTAGTCAAATTTTGAAAAAACCTTGTCTTTTAGTGAATCCACGTCAGCTGGGCATTTTAATGGGCACCGAGCAGGGCACTCTAGCATCTCCCCTTTTGAATTGACATGAAAGTTGTACAACATATAACAATTATAAAAGTGCAATATCTGTTGGTTTTACTCCTTCTAAACTCATCTTTTCTAACAATTGAAGTGCTTCAAACCCTAAACCGTGACGTGCAAAAGCTACAATTATAGAGTTCCAAGAGACTGAATACATTAATGGAGTCCCTCAAGTCACCACATTTCGAGTACATATTAACAAGGTCATTGCTCACAAAAAGATTGGACAAAAACCTTTTCTAAAAGTCTTAAATCAATAAGTTTTGAAACTTTTTTATTAAAATTTTGAAGATCGTGAGCTTCTTGTTAGAACTTTAAAGGGTCCATTTTAAATCTAAACCGTCCAAACTTATAGTTGAGATTAAAACGAAAATTATATTATTTTAAAAGTTAAACTTTAAAAATTAGTTGTTCACTTCTCTTCTTTATCTTCACCAAACACCACCATTATTTTAAGATTAAAATTTTAAATAATTAAAACAAAATGTACATTTACTTAAAAACTTCAATTATTATACAGAAAGTTAAATACATTAATATTAAAACTTAAAATATTAAAACTTAAAATATTAAAACTTTTAAGATTAAAACTTTAAATTTTAAAGCTTTTAAGATTAAAACTATAAATATTATAACTTTAAATATTAAAACTTTTACAATTAAAACCTGGCGGGTGAATGCGAAGTAGATCACCAAGGCCATCAAACATATTTGGCTGACACTTGCTACAACGGTCAAAATGTAGAAAGCGATCTTCAGTAACAAATACAGTAAAGATGAAGAAGGCCTATAGCTTTCTTCCGTACGGTTTCATTCTACAAGCCCGAACTTGCTGATCTTCAAGTGGACAGTTTTGAAATCGTCTTAGAAAAGTATCAAAGTGGGCACGATAATCATCATCAGCTGATGCTACCATTTTTTACCACAATATCTTCTAAGACCGCATCTGTACCGACTTGAACTAGATCAGCGAAGCTCAAGTCTGGGGCGCAAAAGCGCTCAACCAATTCTCTTTAAAACATAAAATAAGTTAGGATTATAAAATGGAGAACATCTATAAAAGAAATCAGGTGGATTTATTACCCAGATAGAGTTTAAAGTTTTAATCTTAAAATTTTTAATATTTAAAGTTTTAATCTTAAAAGTTTTAAAATTTAAAGTTTTAATCTTTAAAGTTTTAATTTTAAAGTTTTAATATTAAAAGTTTAATCTTAAAAGTTTTAAATTTAAAGTTTTAATCTTAAAAATTTTAATATTTAAGTTTTAATCTTGGAAGTATGTAAATTTCGTTTTAATATTTAAAGTTTTTAAGTAAATGTACTGATGGGCCTAAAAAGTTTCCTAAATAAGTCTACACCCGCAACTGCACGGGTGTGATTTTGCTTCTCCAAAAATTTTCAGTATCTGCTCTCATTCCATTTCTGGTATTTTCTTCCCAA
>BEHA01000248.1:409960-431995 GCA_002897215.1 Eschscholzia californica subsp. californica
TAATACTCTTCTTAAAATAAATTCTTTCCTTGGTAATATTCTCTTTGCTTCATGCCTTATTCTCAGGGTTCTAAATGATGGATGAGGTTCCTATCTTCCTCCAGTTGACACTGCTTTCAAGTTTCTCAGACTACAAGAGAAAGGTTCGCTTCCTAATGACATCCCTAGTGGTTGTAAAATTTGAACTCAAGAGATCAAATGAGTTCTTCTTTCAATATTGCGAGGTTGAGTAGCTCTTCATTCTACTCAGAATTAGCTCAGAAGAGATCACTCAAAACAACAAGAAAGGCTCAGAATCTCACATAGGTTAAGTCTCCACTAATGATCGATTAAGTTCTCTCAGAAAAGTCAACTCTTCACCTATCTAATACTCACATGGCTAGTGCACAGACAACCTCAAGACTCGAAATTCGTGAAACAACCTTTAGTAAAAGCACAGTACAACCAACTAGACTCTATGACCATTAACAAACAAAAACAACTAGACTCACTTTTTCAGTCCAAAAATTTTGAAATTTTGAAAAATTTTAAACCCTTTTGAATTTTTGAAATAAGGACTTAGCAAAAAATTCAATCCCCTATCCCCAAACTTAAACCGAACATTGTCCTCAATGTTCTGAAGACTATGCAAAAATAACAGGGTGAAGGGAGAGATATTACTCGGTTCAGCGTCCTCTGCATGGGTTGCCTCCCAGAAAGTGCGAAGTTTAACGTCTTTAGCCAGACGAAACAGATGACTCGACAAAACAGAAAGAATTATACCTACTGGATTACGGATATGTGACTAACTGTAAACCAATAATCGAAACATTTGTGGGTCCACCCAAAACACAAAGTTTTCAGTGAATGATAGTCTCACATTTTTGTGAATTGGTGATAGTGTAAGTGAGACTATCACGAAAGAAGGGCAATCCCCAAACTTAGACGACAATAAGGTCGTTAAGTTTGGCACTACACCAGAGAGAGTATAGACCGGATATAATGGGTCATTATACGGATGATAGATAGAGGGAGAGAGTGCTTCAAAATCTACACATGGTTTTGAGGGACAAAGTACAAAGCAATCTAGAGGACTATCAATGACTCCCGGACTTAAACTAGGGTTCTCTAAAACAGGCACTTTGGATTCCTTCAATGGAGAAACCCTGCTATCAGACTCACAGTCCCTAGAAGTCGAGTTAGACAGTCCTTCTATAATTTCTTTTATCATGTTATCATCGGTGTCCCTAAAGAACTCTAAATCTTCGCCTAGGTCAGGCGAGTCAATGTTCTCATTTAGCAAATTGGTCAACCAAGATTCATCATCCTCAGTTGGGAGTTTCGGCTTCTCATCATCTTCAACTCTAGCAACCTCTTCATTTTGGTCTGAAGGGATTTCAAACTCAGCACACTGAGAGGATATTTCAATATTGGGCTCTACCGTTTCTGAGATTTTGGGCTCAATAACGATGTTTTCGGGAGAACTATAGTCCTCTAAAATTGTAACCTCATCATCATACACATGGTGTTGTGTATTGCACTCTATATTATCCTGGTAATCCTCTTCTATAATACTAGTTCTCCTATTGAGCATTTCTTGTATAGTTTTGCACATATTGTCAGTCTTTTGTTCGAAAGTCTGACAGCTCTTTTGAAGATCACTAACAGTTTGGGTCAATGAAGATGATCCTAAAGATGAAGAGTCAATAGTTTCAACGTTATCCCATTGATGTTGAGACACATTTAAAGCATAAGACTCTTCAGTAATCTTCCTTAACATACTCATAGTTTCGGCCAACGAAGGTGATCCTAAAGATGGAGAGTCAACCTTTTCACCATTATCCCATTGAGGTTGAGACACGTGTAAGGCATGAGACTCTTCATTAATCCTCCTTTGCGTACTGATAGCTTCGAAAGTGATCTTTTAAAGATCACTAACAACTTGGACTAACGAAGGTGATGCTAAAGATGAAGGATCAACAGTTTCACCGTTATCCCATTGAGGTTGAGATACGTGTGAAGCATAAAATTCTTCGTTATAATGCATGTAAGAGTCATTAGTTTCAATGTTTTCCCATTGAGGTTGGGACACATTTGGAGCATAAGACTCTCTACTATAATGCATGTAAGATGATCTGTCAGGATATCTATAATATGGTTCATAACCTTCTTGAGGTTGATAATAATCCTTACGACCATCATTATGCACATTGTCTCTAGGATGACGACTATTATTCGGCCCATTTGCTAAATACCACCATGGTAGATATGAAGAACTCTCGTCCCTTCTGCCATTATGTTGGGACCACGATCTATCGATTTCTCATCAATTTTTTTTTTTTTTTTAAATCGAACACCGGGGAAGCACTACGAAGATCCTAGAAGGAAAACAACCACAATCAAGCTGACTCAACCAAGGAACCTAAACAAAATCTAGACGACTGACAGGTTGGTCAATTTCACTTAAAAGTCTAGACAGCTCCTATATTGTAACAAAGCCTGAACTATAATTGTTATGAGGGTTACTCCGTCAAAGTAATACGGTCAAACAATTCTTGGAGACGACCAACGATGAACGTTGTGATAGCCGTCCAACCTTCGGTAACGTTTCCTCTTCTCGAGGTAACCTTTTAAAGAATTGAGTGACACTTTCCTTTTAGGAATGCCCAAATAAAAATTAAGTCCCTGAATTGTTTCAAAGATCCTATGAGCTTGATACCCTAAGGTCAATGTCTAAACCAGATTTTAATTTAAGTGAGGTTTGGGATTCGCAACGTTGTTTCCTAAATGGGCAAGAGATCGGTGATGAAATCCGACTCCTATCTTGTGATGGGGTTTGTGCCCTTACTAAAGAAAGAGCAGAAGAGGGGTTTGTGTCATTAGGCTATGAAGATTTAAGCCGAAACGACTAAGGATCTAGTTTTTGGTATATAGCTATGTATAGTTTGCTAAGTAATAGTGTAGTTACTTTTTGTAGTTCAAACATTGTTGATGTCTCACTGAGTTTCATTTAAGTAAAATACAGATTTTATATTGTTTTTGGAGTTGTATGAAATAAATGAAATATAAATATATTTGTTTCCACCTGGCAGAGTATATCAATAGGCATTTGTCTGGATCAATAAAAAATGCAAAATCAATCTTCAAATTTAAAAATGTATTAGCGATGGTTTGTACGTCGTCCCTAGAAATGTCTTAGATTACATATAGGGACCGTTAAGTTCTGTCCCTAAATACGATTAGTGACAGAGGTAACTGAGAATACTTGTTGTCCCTAATGACTAATGGGGACGGATACAAACTGTCACAGTAAATAACTGTGACGTACGAAAACCGTCCCTTAATTTATCCCTGATAATATCTGTGACGCCAGTAGCTATGACACACACTAAACCGTCCCTAATACTTAACAGGGACGGTTTTTAGATCTTTGGGGACGATTTTGAGCCGTCCCTAATAGGTCAGTTTTTTGTAGTGGAGGAGAACGGACTTCGCTCGAGATAAGACATGGATATGCCAGCACGGTTGTGTTTGGTATGTCGAATGAGTGCTATAAGCCGAAACCAACATTGAAGCTTATGGACATATTGGTGTGAAGTCTATGGAGACAGATTCACGAGACCAAGATAGAACTGATGGCAGTTGGAACCGAGTTCAAGCCGTCAGGTAATATGAGGGTCGTTGTATCTGAAGTGGGTCGGCCTATGTTTGAGTTATGCATTGGAGGTAAGTTGGAACCAAGTTCAAGCCTACAGTGTGCAACGAGTACGTGGTGACTGAGAAGAGATCAGCTCACGTTATGGGATTTCAGGATGGTGTGTTGTGGTGAGATTAAGCATCGTCCAAGTCTGGGGATAGTTGGGACTGAGTTCATATCGTCAGAGATATATGACAACGTCGAGTTTGAAGTTGAGTCGTAAGTTGTATGGTGCTGCATGAGATGTGTTGGAACTTATGCGGTGATACGTTCGGATGTGTTCGAGAGGGACACGAGCCTACCAAGATGCTCGGGTTAAGGAGCATCGCCAAAGATTAAAGGGCAAGTGTGTGTCTTGATGTAGTCAAAAGGACGTTCCCAAGAGTATGCCAGCGGTGGATGGTTTGGTATCATGTAGTTCTCGTGGAGAGAAGCTACTGTGCTCGTTTCAAGTGGACATCGAAGGCAACACAACAATTTCCCGAGGAAGGGATGGCACGGATGATGTCAGAAGCACGAGATGCGAGCGCAGAGGCGTAGTTCGAGATATGCATAGAGGTGCTGGGCGCAGTGGCGCAACTGAGGCAAGGGTCGTCAAGAGAGGGGGCGACATTGCAGTGCGATTCAAGTGGAATACACTCAGGGTGCAAGTAGTAGATACTTAGGTACTAGAGTTCACTTGAAGTTTGGGGACAGTGGTCGAAACGAGGCTCTTAATGAACAAGCAAACCAAGGAGTCAGAACGTGGAGTACATGGGTACAAAGGGTCTGATCCAGAGGTGAGTGACATTGAAGACGAGTTGCTTCGCGATGGTAACATTGCGAGCACATGGCAAGACGCAGTGGCGTCGAGATGCTAACTCGGGTGAAGGAAACGGTTGCTGAGGTACCAGGGTGATGAGTTGTGTCGCAGTTTACTGCGATACGCATGGCAAGATTGGTCACGAAAGCGGAGATGGAAGGTGACAATCGAGATGCCGACTCAAGGTGAAGCCGAGGAGGTAAGGTACCTGAGTCGAGGAGCGGCAAAAAGGCCGGTACGGAGAGGGCGAACCAGTGGGGGAGCCTACATTTGAGGCCAACAGTGCAACATGGAGAATGGATGAATGGTACGGAAGACAATTATCCTAATGCATTGGAGGATGCAAAGTAGAAGAGTGAAGTAATCCTGCGGGATGCCTACACGATGAGACTATGTAGTTTGCACGGAGGTGTTGTATGCCGAAGACATGAAGGTGCGGTGGTAGCATCGGAGTTGAGGCAGAAGATTGAAGAGGTACTCCAAACTTAGTCGACGAGGACATCGACATTACAAGTGGGGGAGTATGTCACGTCCATATTCTTGAGCATGTTATATGGCGTGACGAGTCCTAGGATGCCACGCACGAGCGTATAGGCGGGAGTGCCGAAGACGAGGTCGAAGATGGGCTACAAAGCCAGCAAGCTTCCTTAAGGCCATGCACGAGGACATCCGTGGCATTCAAGACTTAACAGGGGTATAAAGGGTCATTTGGACGAGAGTATGCCGGGTTAAAAGGATTGATGTTTCCTTGTGGAAATAGGCAAAACAAGAAGTTTGCACCTTAGGAGGGGGGGTTTCCCTTCCTCATATGCATCATGCATATGCCAAGACCTCGTGGATGGGAAGCTCGCCCATCTTAGCATTTATGCACGGAAGTGAGCATCCTCATGGCCCAACCCATTAGGTCGGCCTAGTATATGGAATTCCCTTGTCATAGGAGATGGCTTGGGACAGTACCTGGAGATAGGTTACTGCGGGTTCCTTTGGATGCGAAGTTGCATGTTCTCGTGCTACGGCAAGGCGTGCGACGTGTTATCGTATTCCTTAAGGAGCATTGAGCTATTCAAGGGGCCAAACCTTGATGTGCTATGTTGGGCATACAGGAGCTGGTTAGAGATGGATGCTCCTATGCCCAATGTCCGGATGGTAAGCCGAGATGATAGGTGTCGGATGCTTGAGACTAGATTGCAAGATCCGCATATGCGGCTTGGTGCGCTCCGCACATATGTTGGTATCCTTTATAGTGGGCGAGAGTCTATGACTCAAGGAAGCGTTATACGGGACGGCACGAGCTATGCTCGTATGGTGGGACACGATGGTGTCATGCCGCATTATTAGTTGGGAACCAAGGTGACTTGATAGTCGAGATGCTCCGAATATGTTCTGGAAGGCTGGCTATGTATTAGGAGGGAATGCATAGCGCCGCACGACACGTTAGGATTTGATATTCCGCACTATCGGCCCGTGTGTTTTGAGCATATTATGCCGGGTCGACCTGATAAAAAAGTCGTGACACTAGGACGCGTCTGGCCAAGGAGGAGTCTTGCGCTATCTCGAATTCCCAATCCGAGATGCCCTAGGCATGCTCAGACGCGTCTGAAGCAACAGTCCGAGACGTATCTGGATATCTCCAGTCGCGTCCTAGACGCGACTGAGAGTCCAGGACGCTAACGTCTCAGACTCCTAGTCCGAGACGGATCGGGACTTCCAGTCCGGGATGGACTGGGACGCGTCCCGATCAGCGTCTGCGACTGGCTCAGACGCGTCCTGGCCGGTCCGGGCTGTTGTTTCCATGTTTCTATTTTTAGAAACTTCTTAAAATTTCTTTTCTTCTGCTTCCACCTACTGTTCTTGATGAATATTCATCAAAAACACCAGATTTTTAAAACTTCTTTCAAAAATCAAGAACCCTAAATCATCCCTTTTGAAACTATTTTCAAAAAACCGAAATTTAAAGATCTTATGCATTAAAACCCTTTCAATTTCTATCTGATTGTGTCTAAATCTAATTTGAACTAATCAATTTCATGTCTAAATTTATATCTAAACATAAAATTATCTAATCAATCAAGTTCGAATCTAATTCATCTAGTCAAAGTTAGTTTCATGCAACTGGCTCGTGATGCCACTATTGGATTTTGTGTGCATCTAATACATCTATGTAGTGTTCTAAGCGGAATCTCAAACATCTATATGTTAACACTAGATTACCAGGATCATAAAGCAAGAAATAATGAATGAACTAGAAGAGGAATAAATACCTTTATCGCGTTTTTCCCTCGAACCTTTCTAATCGCATGTGAAGATCCAGAGCTTCAAGTGTAGCTCCTCTACTTGAGACACCGAATAGGTTAACTTGATCTCTCTTCCTTAATGTCTGCTAGAACTTAAGGGAAGGTTGAGAAGAACCCTTCTTCTTGACTAGATTGATAGAGTGGGAGCTTTTTCTCTATAATCCTCTCTCTTCACTAGTTGTATATTGAGAGAGAGAAAGCTGTATAATTTTCCTTTCTGAGAAAAATACACTAGCTTTTCTGTTCTCTAATGACCCTTATATAAAGAACCCCTAATTAGAATCATATTCAAACTAGGCTTTCTATTTTCCGAGTGACAAAAAAGATAATACGCAAAATACCCTTTTTGGGTATTTAGGGTTTCACCCTTTAGTGTGGCCGGCCAAAGTAGCCCACCATGGGCTTTATGTGGCCGGCCCACTTCCCTTGGTCGCCCACCACATGGCTGGCCCTTAGAGCCTTGCTCCGGGCACCCCTTTTTGGCCCGGTTATTTATATCTTGTTCCGAATCGCCCTTCGAACCTTTTCGGCCTATTTAGTTGGATACAATCCATCTTTAGCCTATTCTTGTTTAGTCAAATATCTTCGATCAAGTTACCACTCTTATGTGTAACCCGTTGTAGGATCCGGTCTATGTTAGCCGCGAATCACCGAAGTGATCCGACGATCGTAGTTGGCTTCTAGCAAAACGTTACGACCCCTAATTGGACCGGACTGGATGATCTTCAGGATGAGTTCATCGTTATCCTAGCTGACAAATTGATCGCATTTTCATCTTGGTCGAAGGACACTCCTTCGGAAGGAAATCTACTTCAGGCCGAACGGATATATCCTTCAGGCTGAGCCTAGCCGCCCACTTCATATGGTCGACCAGAACATGGTCGGTCCATCTCTTTTGTTTGGGCCTTCTTTCGGGCCAGGTTCTTCCTATCTTTGTCCGCACTTATTCTGAACATTTTAGGCTTCTCAAACGGGATCTTAATCCATCTATTTGCCTAGTTCCCTCTAGCCAATTCTCTCTGATCAAGTCACCACTCTTTGGTGTCCTTGTAGGATCTGGTCGATATTAGCCACGAATCACTGAAGTGATCTGACGATCATAATTGGCTTCTAGCTAACATTACGACTCCTAATTCGACCGGGCTAGATAATCTTCTGGATAAAGTCATCGTAATCCTATTCGACATAAGCGCATTGTCATCTTTGTCGAAGGACACTCCTTCAGAAAGACATATCCTTCAGTCTCCCACTTGTACAAAGAACAAGTGTAATGCTCAAGTCACTTTGTATTTCATCTGATATGTCATATCTTTCGGACTTTCTTGATCTAAAGGACAACTATCAAAATAAATGATTAACTTTTAATCCATTTATGCACGACCATGCATTTTCAGCTGTTACTCTTCAAGTGGCCTTGAGATACTATTCCTAATTTTACTTAGGAGAACATATTCCATTCTTGTATTCTCACTTAACTTCATGTCTATCATGTCTCACTCGACTTCCGCTTTTATAACCTCCTTTTATGGTGTGGCATTTAACAGGACCAGAGTTCGATATTCCTTACATTAAATGAGTGGATCGCTCATGTTTGAAAGAACTCTCATTTGTGGGTTTCTAGTGTACTGTACACCTATGAATTTGACTTGAATACTCATTATTCCTGTAGCCCAAGAAACAACGTTATCAATCAATCTCTCATGCTAGTCTTTATGAGTCATCATTGTCCATTTTAATGACTTGGACTAGGGAGGGGATAATGAAATGATTCTACGTTCAGTTAATAGGGTTTCATTTATTAGATCACGAATCTATAATCCTATTTGAAATATTTCATTCTTTGGACTATCGTTTAAACACTAAACCGAAATTTATACGACAAAATGAACTATTTTATTTCTAATAAGAGTTTGTAAAGTGAGTTCCCATGTTAGCTCTTTTACGCACCCAATTTTACAAGTCTAGGTCATTCTTATATGATCCTAATACCTCAGACTTTATGTCTTTCATATTAGTTCTGGGGTGACAGTTTAGTTATGGATATGATCCATATAACACTTTGTTTATTATCATTTAACTGAAGAACGCTTCCTACAGCTTATATGACAATATCAGTTTCTTAAACTGAAATTAGGGCTTCCTAAGTTCTAATTATTTTCTTTAATTAGTAGAGTTTACAAAAACTCCTAGCTTGAAACATTTCATCTGCTTGTCCTTTTTCTGTTAAGACTGTTATATCTTTAATTTTAGAAGATTGCATTTTATGACTTGCTTCAACTTATTCCTTTCTTGCTTTCTGAGATTTTATCCTAGATGCTCTTAGTGTTATGGGGCGTTCTCTGTTAGCAGTTCAAAGTGCTTACTTTAAAATTTATGGGTGACGACATCTCATACTCCAAGTATTCAAGATGTCAGGATAAATATTAATCATGTCTTTCATGATCGATTTTATGCGTAAGACATAAGGATCTTTCTCATGTGTGCTATGAGAGTTGGGTAGAATTTCTCTTTTAGAGTATTTTTTTATTAGACCTCCTCAAGAATTTCTTGAACGAGTCCTATCATCTTCTTTACTTATAACTATAGACTTTTGATGCCCAATTGTATTTTACCCTTGTTTGGTGTCCTTCAACTGCTTCAACATTCTAAATGTTGTTCTAAATTTCTTAATATGTTTCATACATACAAGACAGAAAACAAAACGGATTACTCCCACTTACCTTCTTATCAAACAAGATTTTACTCCATTCCTTTAGGAAATCAAACCTTTTGAATTGCGTTTTGAATGTTAGATACCAACTTCTGCTTATAGCAATAATTCATCGACCTTCGACAAGATTTTGCTTACTTTACCAGTTTCATGAGTCAATATTCTCTTAGACGCTGATCTTCATGTACTAGTTAATCTTTATAGTCCTTTTATGGTAGGAACGGAATTTTTTTCATAGTTTATTACTATGAATTTGTAATCTTGATCCTTCACAAGTTTCAGGAAACATCGGTATTTCCGTCCTTGTCTGTTTTTCACTTTGAAAATCGAATTGTATGTTACAAGTATCATCATGTTAAGAAATTGGACCTAGTTCTAAACTTGGTTCCAAACATGGATTTCATTTCTGATCTTATGGCTCTCAGCCAAGTTTTAGAGTCTGGTTCCGTGTTGTAGCTTTTGTGCGGGTCCTCTAAGACCACATGGGATTTTAAACAATTTGAGAAACCTTCCTAACCTCTTAAGAAGTTTTCTGGTGAACTACTCTTAACTTTTAAGAGTTTTCTTTTGCGAATCTAATTTGTGCAGTGCTGAAGACAACTCGAGTTCCAAACTCTTTTGTTTGCCTTTTATCTCCTTTTGGGAGACTCGGACTGCATTAATTGACACTGGGATACCATTGTCAATTTGTTGCTCAGTTCGAATCAAATTCGAAATATTTCTCCCACTTGTCTTTTTGAATGAATAATTTTGAAGGAATACACCATCAAGAGCCACAATCACATTGTGTTCAGATAGTTTGTGGACAAACCCCCATTTGTTTCTTTTGACTGATCATAAAGAAACTATTGTCTGAAATATTTATCCATTTCCTAGAAACTGTTTTGCATTATCGGTCATAAAAGACTATCTTAGAGCTTTTTTAAGAGCCACATTGAATAGTGTCTTTTCTTTGCTATAGCAGATTTTGGTATACTGGGTAGATAGTCCTATTAGACATGTTTGTTCTGGAAGATAATGTATGACTCATCTGTCGTTCTTTGTCCAACAAACTACGATATCTCTTCATGGAGATGTTGTCTTACAGCTCGTTAGATAGTCATCTCCGTCTTGACTCAGATTATGATCTTATCAAAATATTCATAATCAAGTTGATTCAATATATGATCTAGGTTTTTTTATTCTTGTATCAAATATCTTTTTAGTTCATTCTAGTCAAGTTAATCATTTTCTTATGTCAAACATAAAATTGGGTGATTAATTGACCTTTCTTTGTTACAAGATGATCTTGTCAAACTGTTAGTTGAACATGACTTACAAGTGTTGAGTGGTTCGCAATCAAATAACTTTTAGAGTTATCTTTTTGAATTTCTAAATGTTTTTCATGTTCATTCTAACTATATCTATATGACTAGATTAGAATAACTAAATAAAATCATTTGGTTTTAATGTTAATTTTGCAAGTTAATTAGGCACGATAAGAACATCATAAAATATTGAACTAAAATACTTTACCTGAATTCTCCATAATCTAATAATTACAGAGATGATGTTCTTAATTACTAAAATAATAACTAAAATTATTAAAATAACGCCTTAAGAAGACTATGATCCTTCCCGTGCCATCTCAGCAACGCTTGCTTCGTATGCTTTTGACAGGTTCATCTCTTTTTTAGTTAAATATTAAACTCCCATTTGCTCCTGTCATTCAAAATGTTACGAGCATCAGGTATCATATACCCTAAAAGGGGTGAATTTAATTGAATTAACTCTTAACGTTTATACCTGAACCAGAACTCTCAGTTTCTTTCTTCTTGTCTTCCAAGAATTTTGGGTAGTTTATCTTCAGATGGCCTGTGCCATCACAGTAAAAACACTTGCTTTCGGGAAGAACACCTCTAGACTTGGTTTTGGCAACTCATTTGCCTCTTCCTTTGTCAGATCGTCTTCTTTTCCGGATGCATCCCTCTTCTGAATCTTTACCTTGTTGTGTATTAAGAATCTCATTCTCAATTTCAGGTAATTTGATATTCTTCTCAGCTTCCTCAAAGGTTGAGAGTAATTCATCCATGGTGACATTTCCAATATTTCTTAGAAGATCTGTTCAGACATCTTCAAAACCATTATGAAGAGAATGCAGAATAATGTCGGTCGTCGTCCAAATTAAATCTCTATAGAAGTTCCCATCCATCTCATGCATTCGATGAGGTTAATCGTTTTTAAAACATGAGGACAGACAGGTTGTCCTACCTTTAAGCGACTTTCCAGCATAGCCTTAGTGGTCCTTAATTTTTCCATTCCGACTTCCCTTTGGAACATGTTCCTTAGGCATCCAATGATAGTGTAGGCATCTATATCCATGAACAAATATTGAAATTTTGGTTCCATGGATGCCAACATAAGGCTTGTCACTGGATTATACCTTCCTTAAATAATTATTCTTGCACGCTCACAATCCCTTTTAGACGAGGTATCTGTTAATATCGGGATTGGAGTGTTTAATACATCTCCTACAATTCTGAGAGTCTTTCTCAAATTTCATTCCCAATCAACAAAGTTGTTCTCGTTCAATTTTTCCTTCTCAAGGATTGAACGTGGGTTGAAGCCTCCTTCTTTTATCATAATTAAACTACATGAAAGAAATGCAAAGTAATTTTAAAACTTGTTATTAAGCAAAATTCTAATTTTGCCACATTGTTCAAGAAAAATGTCCCTCTTTGAATAATATGATTTCAAGATCCATTTCTTCGAAGTTAACCGGACTAGGGCCCTACCCTTAACCCCATCGTCCTAGGTAAGTAAACTCTTTACTGGTCATATATGACTCTTGGTTGATGAGTCACACTTTAATGGTTAGACGCATCCTTTGCCTCGATATCCAGAACTCTTTTGCTGACTTGTTGAGGATAACCATTTAGACGTGTACATCTCTGTCATAGGTTTACCCGTATTATCCCGAGGTAAAAGATGGCACCTTGCGGAGGCAGACCCACCATCGATGAACAAGGGTGTAACAGGTGTCTTAGTCTGGGTAGGCTTTACTCAAAATTCTTTTTAGGGACTTATACATTTTTATGATGCATGTATGCATTAATGTGACCTCTATCATAACCATCCACGACATAAAGCGTAAATAAATAAGTAAATGCACGCGAGAAAGTAAATCAAGCACATTAGGATTCTAGTATGGCCCCTAACCTAAAAGATCTAATCTTGATCGGTTCGTCTGGATCTCCATCCTTGAACCTCCACTGGTTTCTCCCACTCGAATCAGGATCTCATCCTTTGGTTCTTCAATGAACACTTTTGACCCTAAACTCTAATTACAAGACTCAACGATTCGCAGACTGTATAAAACTTGAAACTAATTAATTACATCGGGCACACATTTGTGCTTAAAAATAAGAATGAAAGACAATCTTTTAAGACCGTACTTGTTTCCACATTCACATCCATACAAACAATAATATGACATTCATATAAAGTACGCGTCCTTCGTTTTAGATTCGTCTCTAAAGGTGAAATCTAAGTTCGCTACAATCTAGATAGCTTTTCGGGAGAAATTATTGACATCTATATGCCAAACGGGCCCTAAGTCTATTTTCGTAAAATTCGGACTAATGGCACGTTTCAGTTTTATCTTAATGATTTCTAATATCAATTTTAGGAAAAACTACGTTTGGGCCTTCGGACGGCCCGGGTCAATTTCGGAAAAATTATGTACGTGGAACCGGGAGAAAGATTGAGAAAAAGACAAAAAACTCCCACTGGCTCAAGAGTACTATTTTCTTTGCTGGTCTTTCGGCCCAAGGTCAGAGTGATATCACTACTATTCTGGAATTTGGTATTGGTTCCCTGCCTATCCAATACTTGAGTTTGCCTCTTATATCGTCTCGTCTCACCTATAGTCACTGTATTCCTCTGATTGATAAAATAAAGAGACGAATCCGATCTTGGATGAGTCGATTTTTATTGTTCCCGGGACGAGTTCTCCTCGTAAAGGTGGTTTTGAATAGTATGTTACTATATTGGGCAGCGGTGTTTGTTATTCCCAAGAGAGTTTCAAATGACATCAGCTTCATCTTTAGCAAGTTCCTGTGGTCCGGTGTGGATATGGGGTGTAAGAGAGCTCCCATTGGCTCGGAAAGCCTGTGTTACCCTATTGACGAAGGGGGACTCGGTTTTCGTAACATAGAAGTGTTGTTCGAGGCATCAAATCTTCGCCATATATGGGATTTGGTTAGTGGTAAGACGACCTTGTGGACTGATTGGGTAAGAAATAATCTTATCAAAAATAAGCATTTATGGACTCTATCAACTCCGAGTAATAGTTCATGGTGCTGGCGTCGGATTCTAGCCAGCAGGTCGACGGCTCAGTGACTCATTTGCACTTCTTTGGGGGATGGTCATGATTATAAATTTTGGATAGATTTATGGCATCCTCGCGGCCTTCTGTATGATTCTTTTGATGAGGAGTACAGATATAATTGTTACCTACATTTAGATGCACGGGTTTCTCAGTTTATCGGACAGTCGGGCTGGGATTTTCCTACTGATATTGCATCTATACTAGGAAATATCGAGGTCGAGGCTAGAGAGGTGGTGGTAGATAGTAGGCTCAAGGACGAGGTGATCTGGATGCCTAGCCAGAATGGAGAGTTTACTCTCAAAGAGATGTAAGAAGCAATTCGACCCCGAGGAACTCGGTTGAGCTGGACTTCTTTAGTATGGTCACCGGGTGGTATACCCAAACATTGCTTCATAACGTGGCTTACATTTCAAAGACGAACCAAAACTAGAGCTCTCCTGGCTAGTTGGGGTATGGATATAGATACTTCTTGTGTATTCTGTGGGGGAGATGAAGAAACGGACTTCCATCTATTCTTTGGCTGCTCTGTAACAAAGAACATATGGGGATCGTTATTACTCAAGATGAGTTTTCAGAAAGTATGTGCTGCTGATTGGGAAGAGGAACTGCAATGGTGTGTTAATCACTTTGGTGGGAACTCCGTTGCTGCCCGAATGGGTCGTTTGCTTTTAAATGCCTATATCTATCATATTTGGAAGGAACGTAATAATAGGGTATTTAGAAGCAATGTCATGACGTCAGGGTTGATTATCCACATTATTTGTGATGAAGTGCAGATCAAGCTGAATACTGTAACCAAACGGTTTGAAGATACATAGGAGAATCGGAGAACCATCGGTCGCTAGAATCTTACCATCTCTCTTTAAAAGCCGATCTATACTTCATGTAAATGACTCGTCCGATGGCAAGGAGATATATGATTAATACCGATGGTGCACTGAACGAGGTGGATGCGGGGTATGGAGCCATTATTCGACATTTGGAGGGGACTGTTATTAGTGCAGCCACTGGTCAGGTTGATGGACAGACGATCTTTATACATGAGCTGCAGGGTGTTGAGTTGGGGCTGAAGTTAGCACTTAGTGTCGGGTTGCAGGAAGTTGAGCTTGGTCTGTATTCGATGAATATCAAGCTACTTCTTGCAAAACCACATCAGAAATTACCATGGAGGGCGAGCCGTTTATGGAAGAGAGTTCAGAGGCTTAAGAGCCAATTTCGGAGTTTTCGGGTGTTTCATGTCTATAGAGAAGCAAATCAAGCTGCTGATTATTTGTCAAAGATGAAGCTCGAACTGGGAGTAAATCACTTGAATATTAGTCAACTGCCGGTGAAATTAGTCAACATTGTTAATGCGGACTCTAGAGGGACAGTGAGAATGAGAAAAGGGTGGCGCTAATAAAATGATATAATTTTGATTTCTTTGCTATTTTTTTTGAGTTCTTACTTCATTGTATTCGGTTCGGGCTTCTCCCGCTTATCATTATCAAAAAAAAACTCCCACTCGAGTCGATACCCGAAAATCTCAATCCGTTATCCGAGTCCAAACTCATAATGGCCCGGGACAAGGTACGGTCAAGGTTTGGGACACTCTCTGCCTAGACCCATTACTTGGTCTCGAGCAAGGATAAGGCATGCTTTAGCATAGGCCGAGCATGCCTTGGCCTAAGGCCAGCACATTTCTGGCCCGTGCCAAGTGCGTCTTGGTATGGGCCAGAACGTGTTCTGACCCTTAGGCTTAGACGCGTCCCAGCTCTAGTCTGGGACACTGTCGTCTGGCCCAGATGCGTTCTAGACGGGTCTGGCCCAAGGACAGAGTCCTAGGCGGTCTAAGACTTGAAGTCTTAGATGCCTTGGAACTTCCCAGACACGTCTGGTCTCTGGCCAGTCCTAGGTCGTCTCGGACTTTAAGTCCGAGATGCCTTAGGACGTTCCAGACGCGTCTGGAATGGAAGTGTCTTTGCGCGTCTCGGATTCCTAGTCCGAGACGTGCTCGACATTCCTAGTCGCGTCCTAGGACAAGGCATGCTCAGCTCCACATTCCAGCTCTGTCTCTGATACGTTTACAGTAATAACCGATATCAACCGCATATTCAAGACACTTTCAACATCCAACCCCGACCCTAATCCTCCTTTTCCGGGGGACCTCTTGTTCTTTCGTTTGGGTGACAAGGTTCGATACTCCTTTTTGATGTATTTATCGAGCTCTCCTCTTCTCACCGTCTCTTCTATGAAATTCCTAAGGGGTCAACACTCCTCCGTTTTGCGACCATGATCTTTGCGTAAGGCGCACCATGCATTTATGTCCCTAGGTCTAAAATCCCTCCTGTCGGTGTTAGACTTTGAGAGTTTGACTTTTTCGTATTCCGTCAATATTTGTAGAATTTCTCCCCTCTTTCTGTTTAGAGGGGTGTAGAAGCCGTAGTCTTCATTTTTTTGTCTCGATCCTGTCGTCGATCTTCCTCCCATTCCTTCCTCAAGGCAGAGAAGTCGTGAAATTATACTTCACTAAACGCATGGTCGTCGATCAAACCCATACTTCACCATTGAGCCTTTACGACTGACTTGACCCTCTCGATGAATCCTTTCAGAGTAGATGACTCATCCTTTGCTATATTTCTCAAGGCGTTGTTCTGTTGCAACCTCTTTCCAGGGCTATGCGGATAACTTTGGAATCCTGGTGGGGTACCTAGACCATTTCATTCTTTAACCTTCGCAAGTAGGTGTCCATCAATTCTCCTTTTCCTTGAACTATGATGAACAAATCCTCATCGGGTTTCTCCATCACGTAGCTGCCTTGTAAAGCGGAACAGGAAGATGACATTAGGTCGTCGAACGAATGGATGGAGTCCGGTGTGAGAGACTTGTATCATGATTGAGCAAGTCCCTTAGGGCCGTTAGGAATACCAAACACCAAATAGATTTATCGCTGGTGTTTAGGCTCATTAGTGAAGTATAATCCCACACAAATATGTTCGGGCCTCTGGAACCATTGTAACTTTCCCAGCAACGACACTTAAAGTTATTGGGTCTCTAAGCTTCGCGAATAGCAACACTTAATTGGGGCGTCGTTATTTCTGCCTTCTTTGCTGCGTTTCTCTCCCCCTTCATTCTGGTAAGCTTAGAACGTGGTGGATAACCAAGTCGTTTATAGATGGCTCGTATTACTCTCGTGCACTGTAGAGAAGAGCTCGTTTTCCTCCATTTCAGTCCTGGTTGTAGGGGTAGTTTCTCCATGAGGTCTTCCGCTTTGATACGGCACTGCTCCTCCCTGTGGGCCCAACAATCTCGAAATCTCTAGGATGCTCTGCCCTAGTCGAGGCGCATGCGCACTGGATGGGGTTGAGAAAAGATTCCACAATAGAGTTTTATTTTTGTTATCCGGTCTCCAAGTTCTTGGATCTTTCACAGGTGTTGCTTCTCTCTGTGCTCTCACGGGAATTTTATACAGCTTCCATATGTTCTCGGCATCTCGTTGTTTCTCGACCTTAAGGTGTTCGACCTCAGGGGCCAACTCTTCGGATGCGGGTCGTTCAATTCCGATTTGGGTGTCCTCTTATGAAACATCCTTGTTTTTTGAAAAAGTCTTTTGGTATAAGAAAGTAAGAGATGATTCCGAAGAGAACCGAGTTAAGATTTCGGGTTACCAAACGTCTATAATGTTAATGGAGTCTGCCTTTGTTTTAGCGCCAATTTGTTGATGTCAATTTTTTGCAATCTGGTATAAGTCAGAACAAAGATGACTTGATGTTGAATCACGCCTGATTGATTGATTCTACTCCGTTGATTCCTTCCTCGATTAATCTTTTTCTTTCTCCTAGAAACCTGAGAGGAAAACCTACAAGGAGGTCAGAAACCTCTCCGACGCTCCTGCATCGGCCTTGCTTACGTGGACTTCCCTAGCCTTTAAGTAAATCCCAGGGCAGACCTGGTCATATTTGAGTCAGGACAAGGCTTAGGCGCTTAGGACAACCGTGTCGACCCCCTAGTTCTGGGCTTGACTAGTAGACGTCCTTCATATTCGAACTCCCTTACTGATGTGACGCAGATTAACCCACGAGTTTTTAGTCTTCTCTCGACTCATTGACCTTTACTCAACTGATGACCACTTTTTTATTATCAGTATTAGATTGGGTATCGATTCAATCTAGATTTAGTGTTTGGGGCTTTTCTTGATGTTTTCAATTGATTTTGCAAACTGGATTGATGACTAGGTTGAAATTGAGATTAAGATGATGGTAGGCTGCTAGGGGTTGAGAGGAAAAAACTTGAGAAAGTGAGTGACGTCACCGTGGGCTCTCTCTCTCTTTCCCCTAAGAAAACTCTCTTTAACACTCGAAAATGTAGCTTGGTAAACATCTTACACAATAAGCATGAGGCCAGAAGTTTGATCCTTTTCCTTGTCAATTTTTTTGTTTATTTTCTCAATTCATTATTATCTCGAACTATTAGTAGTTACAAGAACTATTAATTATAGATAATCAACTACTCTTAGGTTAATGTGTATGCTTAAAGACGAATATTGAAGTATAATACTTATTGTTTAATTCTTTTCATCGAATAAGTTTAGTTTGATGTGTGTAGTTCTTGCTTCCAAATTTTTTGGGGCAAATAATACACCTAGATTCATTTGAGATAAGCGAAAAATTTATAATTTAGTTTGTTTTGGATTTTTGCTAAATGCATTACATTTGAAATAGAAATTTACGCTTTAACGCTATGAAAAAAAGAGCCCCCAATTTTTTCTCGCACCGGACCCCGAATTCTTAGTCACGCCACTGCCACCCACTACTCACCACTCACATTTAACAAACGAAGTCTAATTGTTGTTGAGAAACCGCATCATGGTTGCTTCTTGCTCTTCAGGGGTTACATTAGCTACTTCTGGCAGCATTTCTGCGAATAACATGTTACTCTCGCCCATAGAAAAATCTGGCACGAATTGTTGGTTGGTTACGGGCCCAACATTTAGTGAGAATGGGGATCCAAAATCCATTGAAAATGGTATAAACCCATCTGAATCGGAGTTACCCTGGGGTAACGCTCCAAATGGTTGTGAAGCGGGGTTGCTAGGATCACAAGATGGAGGAAAAGATATTGGATTTTCCACGCCAGGTGGTTGTTGAGAAGTAGCAAAAGAAGTATACGGACACGGCATAAATGATACTGGAGTAGATTGAAAATGTGGGGGTGGTGATAATGACGATGGTAGCGCTGGTGGTGGAGTAGAGTAGTAATGTTGAGGTGGTGATGGTGGTAGCTGTGGTCTAGAGTAAAAATGTGCAGGAGGTGGGAGTGGTGGTGGTGGAGTCGAGTAAAAATCGGGAAATGATTGTAGTTGTGATGGTGGTTGCGGAGAAGAGTTAAAATGCGGAAGTAGTGCCGGTAGTGGTGATGGTGGTGAAAGAGGAGAAGTAAAAGGTAGAAAGGGTGGTGGTATAGGTGATGCTGGTGGTGAAGGAAGAGAAGTAGACGAACCTATGCCACCAGCATGTGTGTGAACACGCGAACGGGTGGCAGCGATAATGGAAGGCTTGGCTTTTTGAAGCAACCAATTAATAGTTTCACCGTTAGTCTTATGACTCAACACTTCAGTAAGTCTGAGAATTTGTGATGCACAATTTGGTGGGATGCGAATTCGGCATCCCCTTCCCTCAGCTACATTCCTCTCCATGGACGAACGAGATCTTTGATTGGAAGGATTAATTCGTCCTGAATCCATCCTATCTAGAATATAATATAAGGACTAAGCCAACCGGATGGAAAGAAAACTTCTTCGATTTTCTAAAAAAGCAAATGAATATTGATCAGATTCCAGTGATAGAAAACAAATTCCGGTTAACGTTTCACCTTTGAACGAGAAGAAAAGGCGAGAGGTGGTGATAATCAGAGAAACATAATGGTTTATTTATCGGCAAACCTAGTTGGAGTCATAATTTTCTAAATTGGAAAAATCATTATGCAATAGGGAAAGAAAAGAAATAATTTAAACTCAAATAATAAACAAAAAGAGGGCAGGAGGTAGAAGGGAAGTTTATAAATGTTTTCTTAATATCTCAAGATTTAACCATCAAATATATTCCAAAATTATGCCTTGAATATGAAATGATTACCATCCCATATAGGAAAATTATGGTTTATTTATGAAGGAATATGTAATTTGTTCATCAAAAATAAAAGGAATATGCAATTCCACAAATGCTTTAACCTACCAAAAGTGTGAATTAGTTTCTATTTTAGTATCCATTATGTACTTGCTATCATAACCGACTAAACTTGGAAACAAAAGATTCCAAATATATCTATTCTTTTGCTTAATAAGTAAAAGAGAAAAATAAGATGGGTTGGTGGACATAATAGAGAGAGAATTGATGGTAAATCTTTGACTCATGTTAATTTGTTGAAAACTTGAGAATTAAGACTTCAAATTTATGATATAAAAAGAGATGGTATGGCGGGTTAATATTATGGCCCAATTACTTGGCCGGTCCAGATCTATAGTGAGAGTCAGTCTCTCACTAGATACCCTCCTGGGATTGGAAAGAATATTATGGGTACCAATATTATACATTTAACATATGGAAAGTGAATTATACATTTAACAATGGAAAATGAATTTTTGTGTTGAAAAATTTATCATAATAACTAAAAAAATCTACTACATCTTTTTCTATTAATTAAAAGTTGTCAAAATAGTATGATTAATGATACTCCTACACAAAGTGTAAAATAATATGAGTAATTGTCATTTCTAAATATATAAATTTTATAGAAATCCGACATCTCAAGAAAATGATATAGATTTAAAATTTAAAGAAAAAAATAAAATAATTAGTTACACAAAATGACAAAGGAGTATTTTAGACTTTGTGTGTTCTTTTACCTGAATAATAATTATCAAATGTGTTTTTCTACTAATTTTCAATATTCTTTTGACCCATTTAATTATTACCCATATAACAATCTAAAACGAAGAAAACAAACTGAGTTATATTATTTTGTGCTCAGTATTGATATCAAGATAAATACATCTAAAATTGTCACATCATTGGAACATAATGAATTTACAAATAAAAGCGGAATATTATACAAACTGAGTTATATTATTTTGTGCTCAGTATTGATATCAAGATAAATACATCTAAAATTGTCACATCATTGGAACATAATGAATTTACAAATAAAAGCGGAATATTATACAACGTCCAACAATCCTCCATCGTCTTAACAAAAAAAAAAAAAAAACAATCCTCCATCTATTACGATACGCCTGTAAGTCAAGAAAATTGTCTAAGAAACATTTTTGACGCAACTAGTGATAGTACATTTTTCATAAAATTAAAAAATTAAAGGTCAGAGGTCAATCATGCCATACGAGCAGGTAGTGACTTGTCCACTCGAACTTTGCTTTCTCACAACATAACAGATTCGTCACCTTGTCGTGTCTGCGAGGTTTCCTCTTATGTCGGAATATGACATAAACCCTTACAAACCTAGAAGTATAAAATTGAGTTATTTCCTTTTTGGCCACATATTTTTCATAAGTTCAAAAATGGCTCCTTTTTAAAAATCCTACTATGTTTAACAGTTTGTTTCGTTTATTATCCTTTTTCTAAAATTAATTTCTTCTTCTTAAAATTAATTCCTTCTTCTTCCTCTCACTACAAGAAAATTTTGGTGTAGCGACCAAATTTTCAGCAAGGACATAAATTTCGTCAGTAAAAGTGAGATTTGGTGACGAAACCACTAATTATCGCAGAAAAAATATCTTTAGCAACCATTTCTAAATTTTGTTTCTAAGATCGTCACGAAAATTAAGAAAATAATATTATATTTCCTCGCGTTCCCTAGAGAAAAATTTGGCGGCACAATTTTGGGACAATAGAATATTTGGTTGTTAGAAGATGGATTTACGACCAAATGGTTCGTTGCAGAAAAATATTTTCAACGACAAAATAAATTGTCAATGCTAATAGTTTGACAAAAAAATTAATTTTGTCACAAAAAATAACAATTGCAACTATATTATTTGGTCGGTAAAAATGTTTAATTTCATTGACCATTAGTTGTTTAGGTCGCTAAACTTTCCCAACATAAGTAATTTGACGCTAAGAAAAGTGGCAGCATCATCTATAATACTTTTGGGGACTAAGTATTTTTTTTTGTTGATAATATTTTCTCGACATG
>BEHA01000254.1:5671-23138 GCA_002897215.1 Eschscholzia californica subsp. californica
GATTTTCTCAAGAAAATATTGGATTTTCTTACTCATGAGGCCTTATCAAACGGACCCTAAGGCATCTCGGCCAGGGTCATATGACGTCTCAAGTTGGAATCCCCTCCCGTGCAACCGTTAATTTTTACTTATAATTTTGAATCAATTGCGTATTAGCCCCTTATGGTACGTTTATTTTCGCTTTTGGTCCCAATTCCTGGACAAAATGCTTTTTTGATCCTTTTTATCCTTAAGGTTGTGTTTGATATCAGGGAAACAATTCCATGGAAATACAAGAGTTCCATGGAAAGTCTTCCACGGAATTTACTCCGTGAAAATAAGAGTTCTTTCGTTTGGTAGTCATTTATTATTCCGTGGATTTACGAGCTCTGTTATTTGGTTGACAACTAACTTCTACGAATATAATATTCAATTAAGAGTAAATAAATTTAATCTCTATCGTAATTTTCTCGTACTTCAAAAAGAAAATCTATT
This sequence comes from Eschscholzia californica subsp. californica, assembly GCA_002897215.1. NCBI lineage: Eukaryota > Viridiplantae > Streptophyta > Magnoliopsida > Ranunculales > Papaveraceae > Eschscholzia > Eschscholzia californica. Next base: position 6,146 of record BEHA01000254.1, read on the forward strand.
TCTAAAGAAAAAATAGAGTTATCAAGATATATATATATATATCTATATATAGATATATATGTTGATTCATCCTCAAGTCCAAACATAGGATCCAATCCATATGTATTCGATTAAGAGTTTTTATTTACTCTTTATGTTGTCTAAATGATATTTTTACTTTTGCGAAAATTACATTTTCATCCTACTGTTGTCTAAATTACATTTTTACTCTTATGTTTTCAAAATTATATTTTTACCCCTATGTTGTAAAATTATTTAACTTTGCGTCACTTTACTAATTTAAGGGTAAAAATGTCATTTTGATATTATACGAGGGTAAAAATGTCATTTTGACAACATAAGGGTAAAATGTCAATTTGATATTATAAAAGAGTAAGAATGTAATTTTGGCTATAAAAATCCAAAATGTCATTTTGACAACTTTGTAACATGTCATTTGGTAAGAAAGACAAAAATGTCATTTGCCCAATGTATAGGTAAAAATTTATTTTGCTAAATTTTATGGGTAAAAATATCATTTTGAACATATATGGAGATAAATATTAGGTTTCAAGTATCCGAACATATTAAAATATTTTTATTTTGATTTTTGATTTTTGATTTTTGACTTTTCACGGAAACTAATTTCGAGGGGGGAGCAAGGAATTAAAAGTGGACTATTTCATGGAAATAGATTCCCTAGGGAATTAAAGTCATGGAATTACACTTTGTATCAAACGGTGGAAATACCTATTTCCATGGAAATTCTTTTATTTCCATGGAAATGGGAGATATCAAACACACCCTAAGTCAATTGTTACGCCTCTTGTTCGCTTCCATCCGAATTATGTTCTAGTTATTTATTTGTCCCCGAGTTACCAATAATTACATACATTAATGATTGGAAAAAAATATCACATTCGACATAAAAATTATCCAAAAATTATTTGTGAGTACAGGTAAGCTGGATATAGAAACCTGGTCTCTAGCTAAATAATTATAGGCTACTCCAGGCAAATTTAAAATCCTGGTTCCGGCCTTGCACCGACTACCTCGCTCAAACTTCTTTACAAATGATTGAACATCATTTTGGACCGTTTCCTTTTTAGGTTTCCACCGTTGATTACTGACCACCCCTAGGACATTTCTTGACACCATTTCTCTAGTTATCTCTTGGCTATTCATGCAAAATTAGTGACGGTTTTTCTTGTGTTGTTGGGAATAAATAATAGGCTGAGATTTTGTCACTGATTGTTCCTTTTCTTTTTTTACACTCGAATTTGTTGGTGGGAACATGTCTTTCCATATTTTGTGATTGTTTCTGTCTCGTACAACACGTCATGTTTCTTGTTTTATATTGTCTTCCAATGTTTTGTCTATTTGACATATTTCAAGAATCCTTTCATCTCGTGACAGTGCTTCCTCAGTCGTTTTTTTTTTTTTGCAACACCTTATCTGTTGTTGTGAATTTCGTATTATGGGGTTTAGTACAAATTGTATTCCCATTTTGAACCCTAGATTTGACATATTTATCATTGTTTTCATTTCAAACCTTCGCTGACTTTTCTCTTTTCAATTTTATCTTGGTGATCGGCCGATTTTATTATTTCGGGATTGAATTTACCTATGACTTATTTTCTTTCCTTTGTTTCAATTATAAGTTCATTACCTTTTCTTGTAGTTGATTACTTTATGATACTTTTCAAGACAGTTTTATTGATATTCTTTCAACTAGTCTTTTCGAACCCTTATATTTGTTCTCGTTCATTGAGAACGGTTCTTTTCCCCTTACAAATACTGGTTACTTTAGCTTTATGGCTACGACACATCTCTCTCGAACTATTCTCTTCACCCACCCTATTTCGTGGATTATCAACAGTGATGCTTCGAACCACGTCTGTTTTTGTACACAATTTCAGTTTTTATAAATTTGTTCTTCCATCGATTTATGTACGAATCCCTCATGAAATCGCGTTTTTCTTTAAACGTATCGATAAAGTGGTTTTTTCTGTCTCCTTACATATCGACAACGTTTACCATATTCCTACTTTTAGATTTAATTTAAGTTTTGTCTGACAGTTATTAAATACTTACAATGTCTTCTTGTGACTTTCTCATCTTCTCAATATGTTTTTACAGACACTTTGACAACTCGTCTGATTTGACTGGTTAATGAGGTGTGCAGCATATACATTTTACCCATAAATCTACAACACTTACACCATAAAAGTCACCTTGACCTTTAACACGGGACATCCTAGATTTGGTCTCACACACTTAACTCAGCGGTTTGAATTTATTCGCTTCGACTCCATGCGTGACAATATAATTTGTCTTATGGCAAAAGAACCCAATTTATATTTTCATTAAAGTACTTGTGTTGGTTCTTTGTGCCTACAAGTAAGTTCTACAACAACAGATGGTGCCATAAAATTGAATCCCTCGATGCACATATAAATAATTAAATACCAAAACTCAAGGTGTTTTACGTGAATCAAATTAAATTTTTAATTCCCAATCACAGATTTTGTAACTTTGGTCAAAGGGATATTTTGACATTGACCCTCACTTTTATATGGATATTAGGACTACACCTCCCGTTTTTCTAAAACTTTTGATTTACACCCCCACTTGGACGGAAAATGTTAACTTCTAGTAAATGTCACTTGTGCGAATCACACATGTGAATCATAACAAAAATGCCCTTATGTATGATTTTCCCATCGACCCCCCTTTTATATCGATATTGGGACTACACCCCTGTTTTTTGAAACTTTTGATTTATACCCCAACGTGGACGCAAAACGTTAATTTTTAGGTAAATGTCAGTCGTGGGAATCACACATGTGAATCGGGACAAAAATGACCGTATTTAGATTTTAATTTCCATCTCAGTAACTTCATCAACCACAGACAACTAGTCCCTTCATCGACTACCACCACCCCTACACAGCCACCAACGCAATCTTTATCTTCACAAGCCACCATCATCAACCTTAGGGGTTTTATTCTGTGATCAAAGTTGTATGACTTCTTCAGTTGATTAAAGCTAATTGAGTTAGAGGTCAGTTCCTGAAAGAAACAAATTTGAGAGTTGATTAAGTAAATGATGATGATGATGATGGTAGTGGACATAGTCGAAGATTACATTGATTTCAAGACAAGCTCATTTTGGTCCATGTTTTTGAAAATAGATAACTCCATTTTGGGATGTATAAGTTGTTGATACCTCTTTTCACAAAATTTTGCAAAATCACTATCGGGGTAGTGTTGATAATGATAGACTTGAAGATGATGAAGACTATAAGATTCATTATCAAGAAAACTAGTTCAAGAAGTTTGTGAAGATTAACATTACAGTGATGGTTGTGTAGGTCGGAAGATGAAGGCGATGATGGTGATGGTGGTGGCAGTCGACGAAGAGAATAGTTGTCTGTGGTTGATGAAGTTGATTCATAGAAGAGAAAAAAAAAGGTATTGAGACGGAAATTAAAATGTAAATAAGGGCATTGTTTTCCTAATTCACATGTCTGGTTCTCACATCTGACATTTACCTAGAAGGTAACGTTTTTCGTTCACGTGATAAATCAAATGTTTTAAAAAAACGGGGGTGTAGTCCTAATATCGATATAAAAGTGGCGGTCAATGTCAAAATCATACTTAAGGGCAATTTTGACCTGATTCACATGTGTGATTCCCACAACTGACATTTCACTGGAAGTTTACGTTTTCCGTCCACGTGGGAGTGTAAATCAAATGTTAAAAAAATGGCGCTGTGTTTCTAATATCGATATAAAAGTGGGGGTCAATGTCAAAATCTCCCTTGGTGGAAACCCTAATTTTCCCTTGTAGTCGTAGAGGTTAAAAGTCAATCTTGATCTCTAAAATTAATTGTGCAGATGAACAAGGTTACAAATATTCTCTAAACTTTCAATATGAACAGTTTCTATATGAAACAAATTTGCATTTCCATATCTCGCATCACAAACTCTAACCTTAAGTGGATTCAATAATTCAAACCAAGCAAGAATTTCCAATATATACGAACCACTCTAGAGATCAGATCTACCATTATAACTCGCAAATGTTTCTTTGACACCTCTTCAAATAAGATGAACTAGAAAAATGAGAAGCCCAATCTCGGAGATACGAAACCTTATTCCTGAATCGAGCATAAAACCCAAAAACGAAACCCTAAATCAAGAACAAAATGAATCAACCTTCGCTTACCTCAACGAGGAGAGGGAGTAGAGGCAAAATAAGGATAAATAAAGGTGGTGGTGGTGGTGGTGGTCGGAATTGGTAGTAGGAAAACAAAAAGAAGAAGATGTTTTGTTTCCCTTTCAAATTTGCACCCCAAAAAATAATCAAAACATACAATTTCCCTTTAAAAAATTTTACCACAGAAAATTTCTTATTTCCCTAAAACAGCGACCTTAAACAATATTAAAAGACTATACAGTCCATCTCTTATGATTCGGCGACAACGTCCATTAGCAGTATTAAAACATTTCTTTTCGAAAATGGAAATGAATTTCTCACTAAGGATTTACAATTGTGATTTTTTTTTCTAATGGTATTATCCACCAACATAATTTCATTCATACTTCACAACAAAATAGATTTGTTGAACGCAAACATAGACACTTGTTGCATTGAGATTCCAAACTAACCTCTCCTTCAATTTTTGGGGCGAGTGCTTAAAAATGGCAACCTACTTGAATAATCAGATGTTAACTCCGATTTTATCTCTTAAGCCATCTTATGAGGTTTTAGATGACACTAACTCCATCTGATTCAAGATTTACAGATTTTGGCGAGGATTAATCTTCACCATCTCCTGTAGAGGTACCTATCACTTCTTCTAATAGTGTATCTTCTTCAGAATTTTCTGCTTCTGCATCTATTCTGTCTTCTGGCACCAGTGATGCATCATTACGCGATTGTCCCACCGAGGAACCTGATAATCCTACACGACTCATTTGTGCTAGGAATCCGCATGCTTATCTTGCGGACTATATTCTTTGTGGTTCAATCGACGGACATAAAGTCCGACTCATTGTCAAAGGGTATACTCAAGTGGAAGGCGTCGACTATCATGAAACTTTATCATGAAACTTTTGCTCCGACCAAATTGATAACTGTTTGGGTGCTAATATCCCTTACATCTATCCAAGGATGGTTATTGCATTAGTTAGATTTTAATAATGCTTTCCTTCAGAGAGAGACTTGAAAAAGGAAGTCTATTTGACCATACCCCCCAGTTTTTGCAACAAAGGTAATACTAGAGTTTTTCGCTTGAAGAATTTATTATATAGTATGAAATAAGCTTCTAAGTAATGGTTTGCTAAAGTTTCCTCCGATTTAAAAGCAGAAAATTTATCCCATTCTTCATCAGATCATTCTTTTTTCAGTTATTTCAATGGTTCGCCTACTATTACATTCTTTTCCATGTAAATGGCAGCATCATTACGGGCTATGAGAACAAGGAAATTCAGTCCCTTTGACATTGTCTTGAGAAATGATTTTCTCTTAAAGTCGTGTACGACTTCAATACCGTCTAAGCCTAGAAGTTTCTAGATTTCCTAAGGGCATTTTCCTTTTTTCAACGAAAATATACTTTGGAAACTCTCCGCAATTCTGGCTTTCTCGATGCCAACCCGAGTTTATTTCCTATGGACCGACCCACTTTTCATACATGAACAGTTAATTGTTAGAGAATTTACCAGTATCAGAAGATATGCACTCGTGATATATTATTCTCTTAACCACCATCAATACGTAGGTCTCATCTAAGTCGGTGTCTTACCACTGCATCATTCCACCCGAGTATTATGGCTAATCAACGCAACCTATATAAGCATGTAAGGTTTGTCCTAGCGAGGATTGACAGTATAATTCTTCACTCAAACGTTAAATATTTTTTCATTAAAATGCAAAAACACCCTACTAACATGCGCATCGGAGTGGTTTCTGATTTATTTTATTTTGCAAGCTCCGTTTCATCTGATCACACAAGAAAATTTCATCATTTGATAGTCGAGCCTTCATCATCAAGAAGATAACTGAAAAACACTTTACGACATCATCAGAGTTCAACCATGTATGTTGGTCCTTATGTTGTTTCAAATGGTTGTTTATAATACGGCTATAAAAAATGTTCATTTCAGAACGACGTCACATACCTCCATACAATGCCAATATGGGTTCATCTAAAAAGGGATATAGGGATGATTACAAGTATTAGCGGTAGGACTATCAAAATGGATGAGCAAATATCGAAGGGGACTAGTATGAACTGTATCAAAATAATCCCTTACTTGAGCAAATGTGGAGGTGTCTACGAATGATCCCTTACTGGAGTCATGCCATAATGCAAATGGATGAGACCTTTAGTTTTGACATGCGGTAGATTATTAGTTGCGTCCATTGAGATGCTTTGAATATCAAGTTTTGGACACAATATATAAAGCTATATGAGAATGGTATGCAAATTATCAACTACCCTAAAGTCTGACCATTCAATATCTAGAGGACTAAAAAAAAATTTTACCCTATGCATAAAAATAGTCGATGAGAGAAACTAATAACAGTGAACCCGATGACCCCACGTAATCGGTGGAGCCGGGTTAACTTGATCCTCAAGTCTCAAGATTATGTGATATATTATCTTCCCTTGCTCATATTTATTCCTTCTATTTTTTTCCCTATCATATATGTAGACGAATTCTCTTTTTTGTAAACTAACTCAATATAAATATATGTGAAGGCTTTGGTAGTAAAACCACCCAAAATTTTACCATTATCATTTTTCTTTATTGGTTTCTTTCATGGTAACAGATTTATTGTTATTATCTCTCTAAACAGTCTCGGTATCATTTTTTTTTTCCTGATCGATAATATCGGGCGTATCGTTGTCGTCGTTATCTCTTGGTAGGTTTTTTTCGGTTTTGATTCATTGTGTGGTTGTTACATCTTGGTATTTTGTTTTGGTATCTCTATCGGTATTCTTGATCGAAAGTTTGTAGTTCTCTTGGTCTATTCGACTACCCTGTCTATCGGTTACTTGTTATTATTGATTGTGTTTTATCATTATCTCTACTCCAAAACCTGTCCAATCTACTGGTTCATCCTCCTCATCTACTATGGTGTCTTATCCTCACTTAAGTTCAATGATCAGTCTGAAGTTAACCCTTGACAATTATCTCCTATGGAAACCCCAACTTCTCTCACTACTTGAAAGTCAAGAACTATTAGCTTTAATTGATCAGATTGTTTCTCATCCATCTCCTACCATTCAAACCTTGGATGGTATGGTCTTAAATCCTAACTATACAACATGGAAGAAAACAGATCGACTTGTATACTCGATTACTTATAATTCATTGTCTACTGAAGCTATGGGAGAAATTATAGGCCTTACAACTGCAACCGAGGTTTGGGCTCAAAACAGCAAGAAGGGTGATTTTAATCTTGGTGAATTTATTTGTAAGTATCAGGAATTGCTTAAGTTTGTGGCTTTTATAGGAAAACCTTTAAGTGAAGAGGCAAAAGTGTTTTATTTCTTGAAAAATTTAGGTCCCTCTTATGCTACCCTAGCTGAATCTATTATGTCGAAGAAAAAACTGCCATCTTTTCAGACTCTAGTTCCTATGATTACCTCTCACGAAGCATTTTGCTCGACCTTTCACCCTACTCCTCAAATTCTTAAAGGTACTTTTTATACTCAAGCATCACGTTCCAATGATAGTGATCATTGACCACCACCACCAGCTTCACGTGATCGTCGACCACCTCTTTGGACTCGGTCTCCTTCCCGTCAAGACCGCGGGGAGCCTATTGTTTCTCAAAACCAGCCACCATTTTCCTGTCAATGCTGTGGTAGGGCTGGTAACACTGCAGATCTTTGTTATGACTTAGTGGGTCACCCGCCCCGTGAGCATACTCGAGATCAAAATCGTACACAAAATCGGCCTCTTGCACCTGGTCATCGAACTGTTCAACGACCTGCTCCCACCCATCATGCTAAGCTAGTTGAGACTCACCATGATGAAGACATTGTTGTTGCTTTGACTGTTTCACACCCAATTGACCAGGCTTGGTATGCCGATAGTGGCGTTTCCGCTCATATGACCTCCACTTCTGGTATGTTTTCTTCCATTCGTCCTTATCATGGGTTAGGTAATGTTCAGATATGTGATGGTCACCCGCTCCTAATCACTCATAAAGGCACTCTCTATATTCCAACAACTAAGGGCCCCCTTTCGTTACCTAATTCTCTTTTGGTTCCGTTACTTACCAAAAATTTACTTTCAATTAGTCATTTAACTAATGATTTGGATTGCTTTGTCCTCTTCTCTAAAACTGGTTTTGTCTTCTTTTAGGTGAACAGAAAGATACTGAGAACCGACTGTAGATGCGGGAACTTAAACGTTTTGGATGCTTCCTCTCATTCCTCGTTATTTACCTCCACTACCATTTCTCTTAAAGCACCCTAGGATATTTGGCACTTAAGATTAGACCATGTTTTGTCTAGGGTTTTAGAATCTCTACAAAAACAGAGTTTAATTCAGTTCTCTTTTAGTAATTCGTTAGTGACTTGTACTCCATTTAACATGAGTAAAAGTCACAAACTTGCTTTTCCTTTAAATAATAAAAGAGCTTCCGCTCCCTTAGAACTTATTCATATAGATGTATGGGGTCCATCCCTATTTTGCATTCTAATGGATTTAAGTATTATGTTATTTTTGTGGATGATTATAGTCGTTTTTGTTGGTTCCATCCTCTTCGTCTCAAATCAGATTTTTTACTCTGTCTGTACCACCTTTAAGTCGTTTGTCGAAAATCAATTTAGTACCATTATCAAATTCCTTCAGTTATATGGTGGAACTGAATTTCAGAGCTCTCAATTTTTGGGTCTTTTAAACACATATGGTATTTCTCGACGACTATCGTGTCCTTATACTCCAGCACATAACGCTCGAGTTGAAAAACATCGTCATATAATGGAAACAGGGTTAAGTCTTCTTTGTCACAAAGGTATGCCATCTTCCTTTTGGGTTGAAGTCTTTCAAACCGCAGTCTATCTCATAAACCGCAGTCTACCTATTTTATGTTACGTAGTTTTGGTTGCTTATGTTTTCCTTATCTTCGACCTTATGCCCCTAATTAACTCTCTCCTCGTTGTTTACCATGTGTGTTTATAGGATACAGTCCACACCATAAGGGATTCAAGCGTCTGGATCGCTCATCTGGTCGCATCTATATCTCACGTCATGTGGTTTTCGATGAATCTATCTTTCCATTTCGTGAAGGTAATATTTCATCCGCCTCTAATGATATCTTACAGTTTCTTGATGATTCATCGGTACCTTGTGGCCCTACTGGCCTGCCTGGTCCTTCCACGAATCCTTCCTCATTAGGTTCGAGCTCTCAGACCTTACCCGTCCTATTGGATACCGCAGTTCAGCCTACTAGTCCCCCGGTACCTCTTCTTCATCACCAACTACCACCTGACCCTGAGACCACTTCCCCGATGTTTGCAACCTCCTCGTGTCCAGGTTCACCTAACCATCCACTTGACCCTTCATCCCCAACCACTCCAGGCACTTTACGTCTTTTATCGGCCTCGTCTCCTATCGAGTCGACCTCGGGCTCCCGATCCATGTCAATGTCGTCACTGTCAGAAGAAATGTCAACACAGGAGTCCACTCCGCCTAATCCTCGCCAACGGTTTAAAATGCTTCCGCAACTATATGATGAGACCTCTCCTATTACCGACTTCACTTATCAGTCCGTAAGGGTTGGGCCTCGGTATCCATTGCCTTGACGTGACCCTAATACATTTGGCGAGCAAGGTTCATTCTTTTATGATGCACTATTGTGATTCATGATCCTCGGTGGTTTAAGGTCGCAAGTATGTCTCCTCATTGGCAACGGGTCATGGAAGAAGAAATGGCTGCCCTTAGAAAGCAAGAAACTTGGAGGTTGATACCTCGCACTAGTAATATGAATGTGGTGGGTTGTAAGTGGATATACCGAGCAAAGTTAAAATCTGATGGTTCTATTGACAGGTATAAGGCACGTTTAGTGGCTCAAGGTTTCAATCAAAAGGCAGGTCTCGATTTTGATGAAACCTTTAGTCAAGTAGTTAAACCAACCACGATTCGTGTTATACTTTCTTTGGCAGTCTCACATGATTGGGTTATGTTTCAGTTAGATGTCAAGAATGCGTTTCTTTATGGGGACCTTCAAGAGGAGGTTTATATGGCTCAGCCGTCTGGTTTTGTCGATCCTAACCAGCCTTCTTTTGTTTGTCGTTTACAGAAAGCGCTATATGACCTTAAACCGACCCCTCGTGCTTGGTATGACCGGTTCAGTAAGTTCCTCTTTAGCATTGGTCTTACTGCTAGCAAATCCGATACTTCTTTCTTTATCTTATCTACTGACAAGGGATATGTTTATCTCTTACTATATGTTGATGATATCATTTAACTAGTCAGAACTCTTTGGTTATTAACTATATTATTTCCTCACTGGGCTCTAAATTTGATATGAAGAATATGGGGCATCTTCATTATTTTCTTGGTATTGAGGTAACTAGAAATGAGATATTCTTCTTACACAGTCTAAGTATGCATCCGATGTTCTTCAATATCTAAACATGGAGGGGGTCAAGCCATCACCAACCCCTATGGTACCTGGTCAACACCTCTCGGCAGATGGTGTTCAATTTGGAGACCCTACGCTATACCAAAAAATTGTGGGGTCATTGCAGTAGTTAACACTAACTCGTCCGGATCTTGTATATTCTGTCAATGTAGCTTGCCAATGTAGCTTGTAGATTTAAGCACTCTCCTATTCAAGAACATTTTCAGGCTGTTATGCGAATTTTGTGGTATATTAAGGGGACGATTCATTTGAGGCTTCAAATTCATAAAGATTCGGTGAACACGTCTCTTCTAGCCTACTCTGATGCAGGTTGGGCTGGTTGTCCAGACACTAGGTGTTCTACAACGGGTTATTCTATATTTTTGGGTTCTAATTTAATTGCGTGGAGTGAGAAGAAGCAACCTACGGTATCTCGTTCCAGCACTGGGGCTGAATATAGAGTTGTTGCTACTACAGCGGCGGATCTTACTTGGGTAGCGTTTGTGTTGAAGGAACTTGATATTTATCTATCTGAACCTATCAAGATATTTTTTGACAACAAGAGCACAATCCTTATAACTGTTAATCCTGTCTTCCATGGGCGCTCTAAGCATATTGCGTTAGATTACAACTTTGTCAGAGAAAAGGTGGCAAATGGGTCACTTCTTATTAAGTTTGTTCATTCTCAATCTCAACTTGCAAATATCTTAACGAAGAGTCTCTCCTCTTGGCGTTTCTTGGAGTTGTATCCCAAATTGAATCTACGTTCAACCACTCCGCTCAATTTGAGGGAGGGTAATAACAGTGAACCTGATGACCCCACGGAATCGGTGGAGCCGGGTTAACTTGATCTTCAAGTCTCAAGATTATGTGATATATTATCTTCCCCTGTTCGTATTTATTACTTCTATATTTTCCCCTATTATATATGTAAACTAATTCTCTCTTTTGTAAACTAACTCAATATAAATATATGTGAAGGGTTTGGTAGTAGAACCACCCAAAGTTTTGCCATTATCATTGTTCTTCATTGATTTCTTTCAGAAACCCTGACTTAAGTGTTGTAAGTCACAAGGAGGAAAAATTCAGTCACAACATAGCTTCCCATCCTAGATAAACATGATACAAGTTGAGTTTAGTACTCCAAATTTCAGTCAGTCGCAAGGGGAAAGGATAAAACTTGGGACCACAGCACTCCAGATCTACACTAATGTTGAATATTAATGATTGAGCAAGGAAAATCCAAGAAGATATGGGAGAGAATACCAAATTAACTGTCGGGAACTTCCTATTGATTTAGGACATGAACAAAGAGGAAGTTCCCAAATCAACCCCAACCGTTGATTTGGGAGTCCCTCTTCAATCTACCTAGGATTTTCCTTGCTATATTATTTTCAAATATTGAAAAGGGCACAAACTTGGATGAAGACCATTAGGGACGCAAATTTTGAGATGTGACACTCATCAACTCTTCCATCCTGAAAAATATCATATATCGAAGTTCACCTACCGGTCAAAAAGTTTAGTAGAAAAAAATACATGAAGGACATGACATGACTAGTTTGAGATTGGAGACTTTGGTAGCTAGTGAGAATGGACTAGATGTGGACACTCTCTTAAGTGAGACCATAGATTTCTTTAAGGAAACAGAAGATATCAGGATGAAAGAGATGTTTGGAAAGATTGTCGAAGCCCTAACCTAACGAAGGCCCCATAGAAAAACCCTTACGTTTTAGTTCAACAACTCACCAATATCTCATACATAAGTTGATCTTTTTGATGAATCACTTGTCCTTTCCAACATTTTATCATAATTTGTTACATTTTCTTCGTCAAAGTTTATGGATTACCTTTTCATTTAGGCAGTCTCACTTACACACCTAGGCCATTAAATTGTTGTGTGATGGTTCTTACTGGCTAAAACTTTCCTTTTGGTAGACCTCAAATGTCACGTATCAAAGTTCACCTTCACATTGCATGGGACAATGTAGCACGATAATATCTTTCATTTCCTATCTTTTATTTTGAGCGCTACTCTTGGTTCCCATTGATGATGTATATATTTAGAATATTTAGGACAATGTTTAGTTTAGGTGTCATTTGGCTGTAAAAGTAGAAGTTATTATACTTATAGTAGAAGTCGTTTTGCTTTAATAAAGTATAGAAATTATCAAAAGTACAATTGGCAAAATAGTTACTTATTACTCAAAAGGTTTTTAAGTTAGTTTGTAAACATTTCTAATTCTAAATCTTTTTCTTCTCATGGAGGTATTTAATTTTAGCTAATTATGAGTATGTTGATGTTTGGAGTGGTGGTGGTGGTGGTGGTGGTGGTGGTGGTGGTGGTGGTGGTGGACGTGGTTGTGAAATTCTGGTCATGGTGATGAAAGTTTTGTGTCAGCGGTGGAGGTACAATGGTAGTGGTTGGCGTGGTGATATAAGTAGTAATGGTGTTGGAAATATGATGTTCATTGAGGGGTGGTGGTTGAGGAATGGTGATTGAATGTTGCGGTTGAGGTGGGGTGGCATTGTGGTCGAAGTGTGGTGGTGGCATGGTGGTTGAAGCGTGATGGTAGTTAAGGAGTAGTGGTGGTGGTGGTGATGGTGGTGGTTGTGATGGAGGTATGGTGGTGATGGTCGTTGTGGTGGATGTTTGGTGGTGAAGGTTTTGTTGTGGTGGAAGAAAGAAAAAAATTAGATCCCAAGTAAAATTCATGCTTACATTTAACTGAAGTAAATTAGCTTTAAAGTCAAAAAGCAAAAAATATGAACCTATAAAGTCAAATTTTAACCTGAGGGTGGGAGTTTTCGCGTTACCAGACTAACTTTTTTACTTATCTATTTAATTAAGTTAAAAAATTACTTATTTTTCCGTTCTCAAATGACCTAAATTTGGGGATGGTTGGGAAATAGACTTCTTGTCTTTGGTTTCAAATGCAAAAGGAGTCAAAGTGATATTCTTCCTCTATTCTCTTTGATATTTAGCATGCCTCTTGTGTTGTTTTTTTTTTGATAGTAAGTAAAATGCTTCGAACTTTGAGGAAAATGTTTGTTTTTTTGTTTGGAGATTTTGGGTATGACGATGACCATTGAATAACCATAAGTTTCAATAGATAAGAGGGTACAAATAGTGAATGTTTAAAAAGTTTGAACATTTTGAGCAGATTTGCATGTGACTCTAGTGATAGTTTTAAGAATGTGGATGCATATGTATTTAATTGAGAAGTCTTATGATTGTTAATGATCTCTGCATGAACAATTAATCATACAACATATGTTGTCATTACCATGTGAGTAGCATTTTAGTGAAGAAGAAACATCTTTAAGAGACGTAGAGTAGTCACTAGTGGAGACATAAGCCATGTGACTTCAAAGCCTTAAATATCCATAGAGTGTAATCTTTCGCACCAATTTCGAGTAGAATGAAGCACTATTTTACCTCGTAACTTTCAAAAGAGCTCATTTAATCTCGTGTGCACAACTTCCGTAGCTATTGGGAGTGAAATTGGGATAGCGAACTAACCTTGCTCCTGTAGTTTGTGACGCCTGATAAATTTTCCATTTATAGTAATGAAAAAAATAGAATAAACAACAGAAAAACAATGAAAAAGAGTAGTAAAGTGTTTATGTTTGATGGTTGTGGGCATGTGTAAGCTCCTTTATGTTTTAGGTGTCGTAATTGTACGTATGTGTTTGTGTATGAGTTCATGAATGAGTATTTGAACCAAAAAACTTTAGGATGCATGCTTGTATCCCTAAACTTTAGGATGCATGCTTGGAGGGGGGGAAATGAGTAAGAAGGGTGAGTGAAATTCCCCACTCCATTTAGCAGCTAATTCCTCTAGGAGGTTATTCATTCCAAAATTTAGTCGTTACCCCTTTTGTGTGTGTACGTTCCGTATTCGTATTGATACTCGCACAAAAGAGCAACCCCACCATAGAGTGATTTCATCATTGGAAGTGTATGTCCCTAATGTCAAAATGGAGGCGAAATGTATTGACCTAAAAATCAAAACTTTGTAGTTTTGAGACATAGATGTTGCTCATTATTGTATGACACTGACATTGGAGGATAAAACTAAAAGCCAAGAAAACTTTAGCATTGACATGAACTTACTGATACTTTGATACGTTTTATGCTAACATTCTTATATCTTTTACCATTTAAACATTGTCTTATATGTTTTGGATGTTTGGACCCTTTTGTCTTTTGAGAATCAATGTCTGCCAACATCATCTATTGTAACGTTCTGAGACAACACTATTCCTGTAGGAGTAACCTAAAGGTTTAACGGTTTGTTACTCATAATTAAGATCCCTCCCAAAGCGAGATGATTTTTTCTTTATTTTATTGTTTAGTAAAAGACTAGTAAGTCTAAGTCTGGAGATGTTGATGTGAAAACATCACATTTTGGTCACTCAACTTAAAAGAGTTTCTTCATAAAAAAAAAACTTAAAAGAGTTGATCCCTTTTATGTTGTTTATTTAGTGACACGGTGACATAAAGGGAGTGAGGCGAAAGGTCAAGTTGAAAAGGAGATCATAGAAGAATCAAGACAACTCAGGGAGAATCCAAAGGAGAAAACCTAAAACTGTACAAAAATTATTTTATTTTACTTGTGTATCTTCATTTGTCTTTGTGGTTAGTAGATATTCATTAAATCTTGTGTTAAACCCATAAGGAAAATCATGAGTTTATCCCTGAACATTTGTTGAGGCAGTGAAACATGTAAGCTACAAATATTAGCCATTGGTGATAAATGAACCCTAATACAGGTAAAACAAGCAAAAGTCACACTCACTAACAGAATACATGAAGATAATTAACTAGTTAGCTTAATAGTCCTTCCCTAGGTATCCTGGTTCATGTTTAAACACTAATATATAAATACTGTTTGAGCTAGCACTCAGCTTGTGATATTTCAGCACGAGGTAATAGTTGTAGATCTTCAAGTAGTACAACAGGACAAAGGAACGTTCTGTCGTTCCCTATGAAATTCCACTACAGATAACCTCGTTAAATTATGATGTCTGAGCTCAGACGTCACCATCCTTGCCGGAATTTTGAAATTAAACCAAGGAAATGCTGCTTTCACCACCAGGAGGTTTGCGAACACCACCAAGGAAGTCTCTAGAAGCTGCTGTCCCATCAGAGAAAATGTCACTGCCGTTCATTTCCCTCAGTTTTGCCGAGCTAAGTGGTTTCTCGGTAGATCCTGGTGCAGTATCTCCTTTGAAAATGTTGTTTCCACTAAGCTCTTGGAACTTTTGGTTGTGTATCTTCTTTGACGACTTCACTGGTGTTTCCTCGTCGTTAAACAGAATGTTACTCTGTCCTCCGGCAGGCTTTTAGTTTCCAAGGAAACAAATAAACTTAGTTAAAACTCGTTCATATCAAGCTTCAACTGAACAAAAATACGTCGAAAAATGATAACACACACGAGTCAAAATACATGAGTAAAATCATTTAAAGAGGTAAGAGCTGGGAGAACTTAATATTCTCTCTACTTTCCTGATCATTCGATCTTCTCTTATAGCCCTAAAACCACCTGTCGGTACATATTCTTCTCCTTCCATATACAACTATTGGAATTGATCCATATTGGCGGTAATAGAAAATACGAATTGTGGGATTCCTGCAGAATCTAATCATTCATCGTAAATTGATTTGGGTTCTCATTTAGAACGATTTGAATCGCACTACTCAGATTGTGAATAACACAGTTTTTAACACCTCCAGTCATAACCATTTGACTTCGTTCTATATTACTATGGCCTCAAGAATGACAAAAACGATTAGTTGTAAGCAAAAAAAGGATGAAGGCAATAAAAATCTTAAATGATTCTCACTCACATTGGAGACTTTCACAGATGTGCGCACATTTCGTGGTGCCGGCTCCCCCATGTCTTTGCTGTCATAGGTACGTGTAGCTAATGGACGAGGAAGAATCTCAGGAGGAGGGCCAAAGATGTCATTTCCGCTAAGCTCCTTGCACTTGGCATCTGATAATTGCTTCTTCTTAGCATCTGACTCAGATTTTAGATTCCCACTCAGCTCTCGCTGCTTTGCCACCTCAGGAAGTGAGATTGGCTTCTTTGGAGAAACACTCTCTTCAGCACTAAATGAGATCTGACTGATTCCACTAACCACTTGCTGAAATAGCCAACAATAAATGTTAGCAGATTTTTTACCACATTACTCATGTTCCAGATTCTCAGAGAGGAGTAAATACCTGGTAGACACGTAATCCTGTCTTGTTAGAAGCCTGGTTGGAACCATTCTCGCCATCTGCAAAGATGGCACTACCAGTCATCTCCTTCATTTTATGCCCTGAACATGGCTTCCTGAAATATGTATAAAAAT
>BEHA01000254.1:24440-48948 GCA_002897215.1 Eschscholzia californica subsp. californica
GAAAACCTACCTGATGGGGACGAGTTGAAGAACGTGGAGCTGAAGCTGAGGAATCAGCTGCTGAAGAATTTTCCGGCCATACGAGTAGATCTGATGTGTTGGTGTGAAGTTTCCTCACAGGCGAATTTCTGTCCATTGCTAGTAATTATTACACTGAGCTCCAGGAATGGATTCTCCGATTTGTATTCTGGTGATGAGAACCCTAGAGGGTAGAGAAGAGAGTTGAGAGAGTTGAGGGAGAGAAAGAGTGAGATTTCTAAGGCCCCTAATATTTACAAAGCATATTTTGATTTTCACAAAAATGCTATAATAACATTTTGTAACATTTTTACGTTTTCTTCACCATAAAAACATATTTATTTATAAAAATTATAGCTTAATCTTGGATATGTGATAAAAGAACGGTCCAGATCGTAGTCATTTACGCTTTAGTGAAAGTGAGTTAGCATGTCAAAAATTAAGTAAATATTTTATCAAAAGGGAAATGATAGAGTGACTTAGAATTTGGTACTTAGAGGATGACAAATTTCCTCATTTGGAAACAAAAGTGGTTCCCACCGTAGTCAAATTTTGAAAAAACTTTGTCTTTTAGTGAATTCCACGTCATTATGTCATCCTCTAAATCATCCTCTAAATCATCCTCTAAGTAACTCTAGCATCTCCTTTTTTATGTTCAGGTTTGATGACCCGAGAACATCAGTTAGAGTAAACATGGATCAACATTTTTTAAACTAATTGACAAGAAATTATATTTAGAAAATTGTACATACATCTATTATATAAAACAGAATGAAGAGTGATGACTAGGACAAACTCAAAGAGAAAACAAAGACAAACCAAAGATAAATCTAGCCGTCCATCTCAGATGAGCACAAATCACCATGACAAAATATAGGGATAAAAATTCTTGATAAATCTTGACCACCCGATTTATTGTTAAGTTTTACAAGGAATGGTACAAATTTAAAGCTCATTCTATTTACACAATAATGACGAGAGGAGTTACATCTTCATTTTTTTCTCTTTATTAGCTATTTATTTCATGATTCAATGACCAAGATCAAATCTATTATATAAAATGTAATAGATTTTATATAATAGATAGACAATCCAACCGTTTATTTAATTTTCTCTAGCATCCTCACCCTTTAATCTATTACATACCTTAGTAAAGAAAATTAGTTGTTTTTTTTTTTGTTGAAAAAGAAAAGAAAATTATTTGTTGACCCTCCTAAATCTGGACCCTCCATGTCCATATTTTTTTTTTTTGTTGGGATCCATGTCCATCTTAAACCAAAAAACTTAATATGACAATTTGAAACAAATTAGTTGTCAAAGTTAGGGCCAAATAAAAAGGTTTCTTTCCCCTCATTCTTAGTCATTATTGAACCATTAAGTTCGTAATATAATGGATTGAAACAAAACTCATCTTAATTGTCAAAGTTAGGACCAAATAAAAACGGCTCATGTTAAAAAAAAAAACGCCTCATTCTCACAACCGTTAGTAAACCATTACTTGTAAAAATAGTGTAGAGAGAAAGAGTGGTTCCTGCCATCAGTCAGCATTCTTTACTAATTAGTGGAACCTTCCAACATCGTCAATTGGAATGCTTCAACTTCTCAAATTAATCTTTGAGAAACAGAAGTCACTCTGACTCCTCTTATAGTTGTCCCTTTAAATTTCCCTCTCTTTTAAGTTTCCAAAATCTCCCATACCTAATTTCAATTGGGAAACATGGGTGTCTTCTTCCTCATCCATCTCTTATAATGGGTGAAAGTCACACAAAAATACAATATGAGGGTTCTCTCTTTAAATGGGTGAAACATGGGTATCTTCTTCCTCATCCAGCTCTTTACTTTTTTTTAAGGATTATTGCGCTTCATTTTTTTCCTCTTTACCTCTCTAACCATGACGAATATTGTCTTCATCATCTCCTAACTATGTCTATTTAAATACAATAGTTTGCATTGTGGGTGTTTCTTGGTTTTTCTTTTTGTCTAATACAGTACTTTTAATTCAGGTTAATTTGATGTTTACTGTTAACTTATGTCATTATTCTTGGAATGAACTACTTTTAATGTAGCTGTTTGCCCAAGTAAACAAATTTTTTTGAGGTAAACTTCTGAATCTTTTTTACTTTCTTGAGAGTGTTCTCTCTATTTACTTCTCAATATTGTCTATATATATCATTTGTTCAATACAATGTTTAAGAGAGATGCTATGTTTTTCGCAGGAAGAGTCAAATGCATAAATGATGTCAAGGTAATAATGAATAGTAATTAAATTTTATGGAACAATTTAACCGTTCTTTGATTGTGTTGAATTGTTTGTTTACTAAGAAGTATATGTTGTTCGATGAAGATGTAATTCTATGATTTCTATAGATAACCTAACATATTTTCAACTTTTGTTGATCATCAAATAAAAGCAAGAATTTCTTATCCCTGTCTCACACACTCTATAATATACCCATATATATATACACACGTTTACGGAAAGATTTGATTGCATGTTTTTGCAGGAAGAGTCAAATGCAAAGTTCTCTTATTTAGTTAAAGCATTTAAACAGCATATAACTTTGCCCAGTTCAAATGTAGCTACAAATAACTTAAAACTTTTATAACCATCTTTGCAGAATACTTTTTTTGTTCTAGAAAATTAACGTAACTCGGTCAAATTAAGTGGTCATATTCTTTGTGTAGGCTTAAATTACAATGATAGCCGTGACGAGAATATAGTTAATAAAAATCATTTTCTAAATTACAATTATGATTGTCAACGGGGAGTTGTCCATTGTTCATGAAGATGGTTAATTCTTTATATCCAATTACGACATTTGTGTCTGAAATAAGCTAAGAAAGGAGAATCAGTTTTTTTTTTTAAATAAACAGAAAAATCCATGAAGAGCTTACAATTCTAAAGGTAATATTGTATGCTTTCAATTCGAGTAACTAGTGATACTAATTTATTTTCAAATATCAATATTTTCTCGTGCAGAGACCATTTCGACTAGAACATGAGATGTGGCTAATGGTCTCAATTGCACAGTGGTACGGTACTGAATAGTTGAAATCAACCGGAGTTAGAACTTGACTTGACCAGTTTCAATTGAAATAGAGTTATTTGCTGACATGTTTTTTTGTTCTTTCCCTTTAGTAACTTATATTCTTCTTTGCTCTCATTTTCCATAGATTCATGATTTATCTCATGAGTTATTATTTGTTATACTGGACAACCTCATAGTCAGATCCAAAGCCAGTCCAAAGGAGTTGGAGGAATTTATTGGTCTATTTGTATCTTTTAACATTTTCATTCTCTCTATTGTTAATTATTAAGGTGTTTGTATTAGATTTTTTTAATGGAAGTATTCAAACTGTCTTTTTTATTCTTTACATTATATGATTAATTATGTTATTCATAAGATGTGGAGTAGTATTGAGATGAACAAATGCAACATATGAGTGTGTTAGACTTTTATTTGTACTTGCAAACTACATAATGTATATAATCATGAACAAATGAACAAGTTCAGCCGTGCCAGAGGCACGGGTTATACCTAGTATAGATATAAAATGCTAAAAGTTTATACTTCACGAAATTGTCAAAACCCTTATGCTCAGAAATTCTTTCTCGTGGTCGAATTTTATTTCTAAACGAAAAAAAAAACTAAAATATAAACACATAATATATGCAGTAGTTCCCTCTCATGTCCAAAGCATTCCCTATCTCATAAAAATGGCCTTCTCAAGTAGTTTGGCGTTTGGTTTTTCATGACATATGATCATATAAAAACTATACCTAATAATAGTTGATATTATTTGGTTTTGTTTATAACGAATTAAATTTCAAAAAATTTCATACACTAGCTAAGAAATTAACACGTTATAAGGTCGATTTAAGATGTTGGAAGAAACTGTATCTAATTATATTATAAACATGTGTTCAACAGTCGTTCTGACTCTATTTCACCAAACCTCTCTGTTCCAAGTGGAGGAATTATCAAACATATTATTAAAAAAAAAGATACAAAACTACTTGTTCAATAATAGGAGCAGCTTCATGCCTCAAAAATTTGTAAAATTCATGTTTGAGTGAAACACGAGTTAGATTCTAAGTAATGACATTAACAGCTCATAAACGATTTAATGGACTAGAACTCATGCCTGCGTAAGTAAAGAAAGCAATGCCTCAAGAACTTTATTTGGCTAACCTCAAATTTGGCATTTGTTGTCTTCCAATATTTACTTTTCTAGTGGAAACTCTATAGCGGGGTTCTGTATAATCAACTTGTATTGGTGAATGTTGTTATCTTATTATCTTTTATTTCACAAAAGCCGTATTCGAATCTTGTTATGTTCTTTGACATTTAGTTAATGGTTACTAGATTGTTCACGGGATTAAAACCCTATATATATATATATATATATATGTTTTACAAAACACAAATTTCATCATCTGTCGGTTAAAACTTGCTATCTCATCATTCTCAAAACCCTAAATGGATAACTGATCCCAATGAAGAAAAAAGAAACACAAATTAGAACTTCTTAACCTACAATAACAAAAAACTCGAACCGACTACTTTATGACTGCTCCAATGAATTGTTTGTCAATTGAAAATTTGAAATACGAAAATGTCGAACCCCACGCTTATTGAACACTAAATAGTTGAGGCACTTACAAATCGAGGGTCACACGCTCTCACCAACTACTCTATCCACCTCAGTCGAACTACAAAAAGGAGCTATCAATTTAACTAATTTTTTGTTGTTCCTCTGGTTATGATTTGAGTTCACTTTATCTCTGTCTTGTCTTGATTAAGACAGTGTAGTGCCCCTATTATAATAAATCGTGGTGCCTATAGAAAAATCACATATCCCCTCGAAAACCCTACTGCCCCCACCTTATCTTCTTTATTTTCTTTTAGCAGAACCGTGAGTTAGTGAGAGAAAGTGGGAGGTTGGATGTTCTAGCGAGTGGAGGCCGAGAAGGAAAAGAGGAAGATCAAGGTGTTGGTGGGTTTTCATTGGTTCTTAGTGGGGGAGTTATCTTCATTAGTTTGTTAGGCCTTTTATAGGCGATGTTAGGCCGACTATGATCAGTGGCGGTGGTGAGGCGGTTGCCGTTAAATCAATATAGAAGTTACCTCTTTTGCGTATCTAGGGTTTCTCTTCGAGTCTATCTCGGATCTCTGGTAAGTGAAAGTTCTTAAGTTCAAGGATACTTCGTTGATATCTTGCCGGAGTGATAGACTCTAAAGGAGAAGTTTCCTCCTTTAGATACGTGGAGTCCAACCGGGCTTAAACACTTCAAGACGTGTAACCGATTGAGTTCTTTCTGGAAAGTCCGGGATTAAGTCATTAGGTCGCGCAGCGCTGATATCTTCCCAGTTTTGGGCGTAAGATATGGGCCGAACCTGTGGAGACCCCCCTTATTCCTTTAGAGATCTCAGGACTGATCTATCCATGCCAAGGGCGTTTTGTGCAGAGCTGGTTTCTTCTGGCCGACCTCCCTGTTGTGGGAATGTGCGGTGGACCATCAGGGGTTTTAGCTATCCTGCTGCCTCAAGCCAAGCTGTTCCGAAAGACTTCTGGTCTGATCTTTGACTCTTCAGACGTTAGTCAACGTCTGGACATTTTATGCATCATCACTTGTCGTTGTAGAATTTGAACTCAGGAGATCAAATGAGTTCTTCTTTCAATATTGCGAGGTTTAGTAGCTCTTCATTCTACTCAGATGAGATCACTCAAAACAACAAGAAAGACTCAGAATATCACATAGGTTAAGTCTCCACTAATGATCGATTAAGTTCTCTCAGAAAAGTCAACTCTTTACCTATCTAACACTCACATGGCTAGTGCACAGACAACCTTAAGACTCGAAATTCGTGAAACAACCTTTAGTAAAAGCACAGTACAACCAACTAGACTCTATGACCATTAACAAACAAAAACAACTAGACTCACTTTTTCAGTCCAAAAATTTAGAAATTTTGAAAAATTTTAAACCCTTTTGAATTTTTGAAATAAGGACTTAGCAAAAAATTCAATCCCCTATCCCCAAACTTAAACCGAACATTGTCCTCAATGTTCTGAAGACTATGCAAAAATAACAGGGTGAAGGGAAAGATATCACCTGATTCCAACGTCCTAGCCGTGGGTTGCCTCCCAGAAAACGCTAAGTTTAACGTCTTCAGCCAGACGAAACAAATGACTCGAAAAAATAGATAGAATTAACCTACTGGATTACAGATATTTGATTAACTGTAAACCAATATTTGATATATTTGTGGGTCCACCCAAAACACAAAGTTTTCAGTGAATGATAGTCTCACATTTTTGTGAATTGTTGATAGTGCATGTGAGACTATCAGATAAGAAGGGCAATCCCGAAACTTAGATGACACTAAGGGAGTTAAGTTTGGTACTGCACCAGAGAGTGTACAAACTGGATAGAATGGGTCTTCATATGGATGATCGACAAAGGGAGTGAGTGTTTCAAAATCTACACATGGTTTCGAGGGGCAAAATACAAAGCAATCTAGATGACTATCAATGACACCCGGACTTAAACTAGGGTTCTCTAAAACAGGTACTTCGGGTTCCTTCAATGGAGAAACCCTGCTATCAGACGGGGGAGTCCCTAGAAGTCGAGTTAGATAGTCCTTCTATAACTTCTTTTATCATGTTATCATCGGTGTCCCTAAAGATTTCTAAATTTTCGCCTAAGTCAGGCGAGTCAAAGCTCTCATTTAGCAAATCATCCTCAACTCTAGTGAACTCTTCATTATGGTCTGAATGGATTTCAAGTTCGGTACAATGAGAGGATATCTCAATATTGAACTCCATCATTTCTGAGACTTTAGTCTCAATAACGATGTTATCGGGAGAACTGTACTCCTCTAAAATTGTAGCATCGTCATCATAGTACACAGGACACTGTGGACCGTACTTTACATTCTCATGGTGATCTTCTTCTATAATACTAGTTGTTATTTCTTGTAGAGTTCTACAGATATTGTCAGTCTTTTCTTCTAAAGTCTCACAAAACTCGAAAGTACTCTTTTGAAGATCACTAACAATTTGGGTCAATGAAGATGATGATAAAGATGGAGAGTCAATAGTTTCAACATTATCCCATTGATGTTGAGACACATTTAAAGCATAAGACTCTTCATTAATCTTCCTTAACATACTCATAGTTGAAGCCAACGAAGATGATCCTAAAGATGGAGAGTCAACCTTTTCACTGTTATCCCATTGAGGTTGAGCCCGTGTGGAGCATAGGACTCTCCTTTACTCCTCCTTTGCGCACTAATAGCTTCGAAAGTATTTTTGAAGATCACTGACAGCTTGGACTAATGAAGGTGATGCTAAAGATGAAGGATCAACAGTTTCACCGTTATCCCATTGAGGTTAAGACACGTGTGAGGCATAAAACTCTTCGTTATAATGCATGTAACAGTCATTAGTTTCAATATTATCCCATTGAGGTTGGGACACATTTGGAGCATAAGACTCTCTACTATAATGCATGTAAGATGATCTATCAGGATATCTATAATGTGGTTCATAACCTTCTTAAGGTTGATAATAATCCCTATGACCATCATTATGCACATTGTATCTAGGATGACTAACACTATTCTGACCATTTGCTAAACACCACCATGGTAGATTTGAAGAACTCTCGTCCCTTCTGCCATTATGTTGGGACCACGATCTATCCATCCCTCATCAATTTTTTTTTTAACACGAAAACCGAGGAAGTAGTACGAAGATCCTAGAAGGAAAACAACCACAATCAAGCTGAGCCAACCAAGCAACCTAAATAAAATCTAGACGACTGACAGGTTGGTCAATTTCACTTAAAAGTCTAGACAGCTCCTATATTGTAACAAAGCCTGAACTATAATTGTTATGAGGGTTACTCCGTCAAAGTACTATGGTCAAACAATTCTTGGAGACGACCAACGATGAACGTTGTGATAGCCGTCCTACCTTCGGTAACGTTTCCTCTTCTCGAGGTGACCTTTTAAAGAATTGAGTGACTTTTTCTTTTGAGGAATGCCCAAATAAAAATTAAGTCCTTAAATTGTTTCAAAAGATCCTATAAGCTCGATACGTTAGAGGCTAATGTCTAAACCAGATTTTAATTTAAGTGAGGTTTGGGATTCACAACGTTGTTTCCTAAATGGGCAAGAGATCGGTGATGAAATCCGACTCCTATCTTGTAATGGGGTTTGTGCCCTTACTAAAGACGATTAAACTAAATAGTTCGTCAAATCAACCAGCCACACAAAAACATACAAGTACCCACTTACAGGGGATTCGTGGGTGGTCAGAAAAGTTACCTCCCGTTCAAGACGGGCGACGACCTTTGTAGACGACCCGGGCCACTCTTCCCTTGAGTGTCCGAACCCGAGGCTTCATTTGATTTTCGGTTACAATTTAAAAGCCCTCTAATTTAGGGTCAAAACTTTAATCCAAAAAATAAAATTAAGAAAGTCTAAAGTCTCTCTTTCTCACCAAAATAAATACACCAAATTAAAAAAAATGTAAATTTCTTCTTTTGAGGTCCTCCTCCTTGTTGCGCCTCCTCTTTAGCTCATTAGTGCTCTACACACCAAAAATAGAAAAACAAGTCAAAGTATTCAAAAAGTCAAAACTTACCAAAAATAAAAACTTTCCAAGTGTAGAAAAAATTTAAAACTTAGTCTCCGGCAGCGGCGCCCAAAACTTGATGGATCTAAAAAGAGTTTCCTTAAATAGGTCTACACCCGCAACTGCACGGGTGTCAAGTTGTAATATTTTCGGAAAGACCGGTTTGTTCCTCAGAGACTAGTTAAACTTATTGTAAAACTAAGAAGTAATAAGATTTTTCAAATGTTTTGATTTTGGTTTTAAAATGAATAAAATATTAAAATAAACGAAAATGAAAATAAATACAAATGATACAAGGAACTCAAATGGGGGAGAGTCTGGGTTTTCTGAATCACCACATAAAATCATTTTTAAGAACAAATATTTAGACAAATTAAATCACTTTCTTTTTATAACTCAGAATTTCGGATAATGAACTATCCTAATTCCGGGAGATGTTTTCGTTAAAACTCGATTAAAATTTTGAACATGGTTTCATCATCTACCCGAGATAGAGAATTAACTACTCATAATAAAAGTTTAAAACAAATATGACAAAGAAAAGAGAAATAGGGAGGAAAACAGAACTTTTCTCACTGATTTTGCACTGGCAGCCAAACGCGTCCCTAAAGAAAATAATTTTCTTGTCTTCTCGGAAGTATTTTCTTTCTGGGAAAATTATTTTCCATACATTTTTCTCATCTTCCCCACTGATTTCTCTCTCTCTCTTTACTGTATTTAACTTCTTCTAATCTTTCTCTTTCTATGTTCTTTCTCTCTCTCTCACTAAAAGAGTCAAAACAGAAACAAAAGAACACATAAAATGATAATCAATGTTTGTATTTGATCTCTCTCAACCTCTCTACAATCCCTGTGTCTTTTTATCCATACATTTCATTAAAGCAAAGTCTCTGTTAATAAAAAGAAAAGAAAGAAAGTCTCTCACAAAACTCACTCTTCTCTCTGAAATTATAATGAGATAAAAAGAAAACAAAGGATTAAGAATAAGATAGTGGTAGCTCTGTTTCTCTCTCTCTGATTTTTAATAATTGAGCTCGAGAGGAGATGATCCCCAAAGCCGAGATGTCCCACTTTCATACCAAAAATTAGACCTCCTTTCATCTGGACCGTTCAATCTGCTTCAATCGTACGCGCCACGTGTTTCTGGACAGTCTTTGCTTCACTTTAGTCTGTTTGCTTTGACCCAATCTTTCTAACTTTCTCGCCCGGACTCCGATTCGACTTCTATTTTCGCCTACGAACTCGTCATTGACTTCAGTTTCATCAGAGTACCAATATTGGCCAAAATTACCAGAGTGAACCAATGGCCATAATGCGCCCCAACATCCATTTCTTCCGATTTCATCTGTTTTTCACACTAAACTCCATAATGACACCTGAGAAAGAAAATCAAACAAATCATCAGAGTAACCGCTCGAACTGGACTAACTAACCCGAGTTAAGAGATTCAAATGAGACATTTTCATGTCTCATTAAGTTCATCCGCAGTGGGTATTTTGGGTGCGATCGTTTGAAGACATGGTTGCCTGAAGGGCTTAGAAAACGGTTAGTTCTGAGAGTGAGAGAGAGAATTCGGGTTACCGAATCGATGATATTGCTAGAGAGATGCCCCTCCTTCTAACGCCAAATGCTGATGTCAAAAAATGGTCTTCCGTTATATCAGCATGCAACATGGACTTGATGCATGACAGCGTCTGTTATGATCGAATATTCTAGTAAGTTGATTGTGATTCCTCCTTCATGTTCCTGCTCCTCGCTCCATCTCTGGTTCCACGCTCCTGCTCCTCGATTCTTGGGGGAACCTGCAAAGGGTTCGAAAACCGCCTCGACGCTCAAGACAATCAGGTTGCTCTTTGCAATAAAAGAATGAATATTGATTGATCCTTTTGGGAGCGAGTTATGGGAACTCTGTATAAGTGGAGAATTTTTCTAATCAAGAGATCGTGTGTAAAACGTGTCTTGGGTATGAAAAGTCCATCGTCTTCTGTAGAAGACGACGGGGGGGGGGNNNNGGGGGTCTTTTATAGGCTGAGGTAGACCGACTTTGTTTGGACGGTCTAAATGAGACGGTTGTGACCCACCATTAAGGGAAGTTTCCTATTGTTCGTGGTTAGGGTTTCCCTTATAGTTATCTCGTATCTAGGATAAATAGAAGTTCTTAAGTTCAAGGATCCTTTGTAGTTATCCTGCCGAGGTGGTAGATCTTTTGGGAGATGTTTCCTCTGATAGAGAAAGATATTCTCTATATTTAATATTAGGAGTTTCTATATTTTGGAAGATATTCTATAGTTATTTAATATTAGGAGGTCCTATATTTTAGCGTTTCTAAGTAATTTAAGAGTTTCTAAGTAATTTAGGAGTTTCTATATTTTAGAGTTTCTAAGTAATTTAGGAGTTTCTATATTTCTAAATATTGAGTCCTAGTTGAAGTCTAATTAGGAATCCTAGTTAGAGCTTAATTTGTCTGGTTGTAGCCTATATATATGGTTGAGTTCATAGTAGAAATGAACATGAATATGAATATCGAAGTTAATAATAAAGTTTTCTATTAGTATTACGTTTATCTTTGGATGGCCTAGAGAAGGACTTAGGTTCTTATCATCCTCCTTTGGGACTCTTGAACCCCAAGCTTGCTTAAACACTTAAGATCTGTAGCCGACAGAGATCTTTAAGGAGATTTCGGGATTGAGTTGGTAAGTTGTTGACGCGCTTCTGCCTCCCCAATTTAGGGTGTGAGACATCGGCCTAACTTACGCGGATCCCCTCATTTCTTTGAAAACCCCAGAGCTGACTTGTTTGTGCCGGAGGCGAAACAAGACTGATACCTCTAACTGACCTCCCAGTTAGGAGTGTAGGTAGCGGAGTACTGAGGGTTCAGCCGTTCTGTTACCTTAAGCCAGGTTGACCCGTTGCACTTCAGGTATGTTCTTAACTTCTTGACGTTAGTCAACGGCTAGACAATTTATGCATCTTCACCACCCAAAACTTATTGCCCCTAAAAAAAACACCGACCAAAATAAAAGATCCTAAATGTGGGGATGAAGTTCCCCATTCATATACTTTCATTCCTTTCAAAACATAGCCCCAAAAAGTGCCATACATTGAACTCCACGAATTGGTGACTGGTAGACTTGCAACGTCTCTAAACCAATAGAACCAACAACTCTCTCTTCCCAACAACCTACAAAAAGCCAGCAGCGGGAGAGAGAGAGAGATCTCCATGGCGATGGTAATCAGTTTCACACCAATCTTCGTTAGTCAAGCATCTTCAATTGGTAAAATTTCCAGACGATTTTGCTTTTCCAAACCATTAAAGTCAACAGTGAGACATCTTTCTCAGTATAAAATTCGAGCTCAATCTTCAACAATCTCCATTGAAATAGAAGAACCTGTAACATCTTCCCCCTTCTACTCTTTCTATTTTAATTTTCATTTAATTTTTCTATCGATCCCTTCTATTATCTGACTTGGGTACTTTTCCATTTGTGTTTACTTAACTTGACATGACTTTTATATCTAGGGTAGTACTTCATCTGAGAAGGTGGAGAGCAACAACAACAAAGATATATTAGCTTGTCCAATATGTTATAACTCACTGAAAAGCAACACTGCTTCAGGATTTACAGGGTAAGTTAGGTTCTTGCTAAGCATAATTTGCAGGTTCATTTTTCCCCGGTCTTGCAATTGAAAACTGATTCGAGCAACGCTTTTTTATCTTCATAGTCTTTGATTATAAGAATGTTAATGCGCCATGATTTTCTTTCTCATAGATATAATGATTTTTTCATGTCAATGAGATCGTTTTGTTCTTAATCTTGTGTTTCACTATAGAAAGTGCTTAATTTTTTTCGATATTTACTGGTTGAATTTGTTGCAGAGAAATTACAAAAGGGTCCAGCTTTCAATGTGAAACTTGCAAGAAGTCTTACTTCAGCAACGAGACGTATCTTGGGTTGACAGTAGCTAGTAGTGCAACTGAGTACACTGAATTTAAGCCGGCTTCTACCGAACTATTTAGGTGGGTTTCAATTGTCTAGTGAACATACATGTTTAGATGATAAAGTAACTATCTGGCCTCTGAATCCACGGCGGGCCTATGATAAGGCTAATACGGGCTACAACTCAGGGTAACACCGGCCTAATAGGTTTAATTTTCGCCTTAATTACATCCATCCATTAGACAAACCTGGAGTTCCTTTTCTGGGGCGCCAACTAGTGGGTACTGTCCATATACATATACATATATGTACACTTCTCTGCTGAAATTCTTCAAATAGCGGAAACATAATCAACAACCTGGAATTCAAAGGAAATTAGTTTTAGACTGTATATGTTTTAAAGGCACTTATTTTTTTGGTTGAACAGAACTCCATTGGTATCATTTCTCTACGAGAGGGGATGGCGGCAAAGTTTTATCTGGGGCGGTTTTCCCGGACCCGAGAAAGAGGTAATCTAATGTTAATATATATATATGGCTTGTAATGCCGTATAATTTAAGGCTTATAGGGCCTGTAGTCTTCACATGTTTCCAAAATCAGGAGTTTGTTTGATTTTTTTTGCATATGTACTTCTCAATCGATCTAGATTTTTGATATCCTATATGTTTATGCCGCCCGTAGTTTGAAATGGTGAAAGAGTACCTAAAGGCAACTATAGGTGGAAACATCATTGATGCTAGTTGTGGAAGTGGATTATTTTCGAGGCTTTTTGCTAAGAGTGGACTGTTTTCTCGTGTTATCGCTCTTGATTTCTCAGAGAACATGCTTCGTCAGTGCTATGAATTCATTAAGGAGGACCAAAGCTTTCCTAAAGAGTAACGAAATTATATATTTTGATTCTTTTTTGAAGTTCTTGGTTTTATATCTCATATGACATAACGAAATTGTCGTACAGGAACTTAATCTTGGTCAGAGCGGACATATCTAGACTTCCTTTTATTTCAAGTTCAATCGATGCTGTCCATGCTGGTGCTGCATTGCACTGTTGGCCTTCACCCTCTGCTGCTGTATGTGCTCCCTCTTTCTCTCTCTCTTTCTATATATATATATATATATAGGTTGTAAGATACTCGGGACTGCTATAGGGAATCTTATTCGTTCACCAAGTTGCAGATATGTCGGAGATCAAACCTTTCGCTTGTCATTGCTGTAGACAGATTTTCACTAAAAATTGCATATTCATGGTTTTGTAGGTCTCGGAAATAAGTCGAGTTCTAAAACCTGGAGGTGTGTTTGTTGCTACAACATACATTCTCGATGGAGTTTATCCTGCAATTCCGATTTTGAGGATATTGCGTCAGGTACGTCAATTCAATAAGAGTAGAAGATCCTTTAACATAACCGATATACGCCTGAAAATGCTATCACATAAGAACATTACAAACTCTATCTAGCCTGATTCTAAGAGCATCTCCAATGCAACACACAATCTAGAAATTCTGAGTGCCACATAAGTTTTTTAGCATTTTTCCCTAAAACTTTCTCCAATGCAAAACTCAATTAAGATCTCTAAAGATGATGTGGGAGTAGTAAAATAGAGATATTATAAGAGGGCACTCTGTCGACCATTCCGGAAGGTCAAGCTGAAGCCATCGCTCATCATCTTGTGTGAATACGAAGGATGGCTTAGAAACCATTCAGAGTTCAGACTCCTGACCTATAAGAACGGGCTTGAATCTTGCTCTGGCCAAGGCCCCTTTAGTGTGTATTTGAGAGCTCACAACAAAAACAATATCTTGTAGCAGATTGCTTTCGGCCTAGGGAATAAATGAAGGACAACATTGTTTGATGGTTAACTAAACAATTGTCTATCTTTATACAGTATATCGGGGAAGCTACAAGTAGCCACATTTATTTATCAGAACGTGAATTGCAAGATCTTTGTGAAGCTTGTGGCCTTGTGGACTTTACGTGCGTGAGGAACGGACCCTTTATCATGCTTTCTGCTACTAAACCCATATAACAGCCCAAAGGTTTAACCCTAGCTGAAAGATAGTAGTCATTTTCGGCCCCAAATTTTAAGAAGGTAAAAAATACTGATCTCTCCGTGTTTCATTTCCGAACAAACCTTCTTATTCATATGTCTTAAACCCCTATAAATTTGTATTTCTAAATTTCGTCGTTTCGTCTTGTAAAGCATATAGAAAATGAAATGTAATTAAACTGATCTACGATTAAGATTAATCTATAATATTAGGATTTATTTATCATACTAAGACCATGTTTGCACTTGGGAAGGATCTACAGAGAAAACTACAGCATTTTCCTTTCACCAACTCATTATCTTCCTGCTCATTCTGTCATTCTTTCTCCCTTCCATTTTATTTTGTTCTCCATTTTCTCTTCATTTTTCAAATACTTTAAAGGTCATTCAATGACAGATCCGTGTAGTTTGAAGTAACTGTCGGCATCTTCTTACGAAATCAGTGATGGTGATGTCTAGTTTGAAGTAACAGCATAATATGGATTTTTTTTGTCATTGATTTTCTTATCGTTTTAAAATCAATTTTCCGTTCAACTTCCCAGATTTGTTATGATTTCATTGAAAAGTGAGGGATCGTTTAGTTTTCAGATCTTACGTAATGTTTTAAGATCGATTTTCATATCAATTATGATTTCGGAACAGCTATGATTTCCTTACCTTCTAAGACCTGATTCAGTTTTCTTTACTCATTGAACTCCGAGAGTCGTTACATTTACATGACATATACATCATCGTGAATACAATATGGAATACAACATGAATTGAACGAGCACTCTAATCACCCATCATCAAGACATTTTAGGATCAAACCACCCCCTTTGGTGGACTGTTGATAGGAATTGATATTTGAACACCTTGAAAGAGATTAAAAAAAAAAGTAGGACGGATATCTAAGAAAGCTTATTTAGAAAGAGAGATCTATGATTCCATCATTCGAACAAAGTAAGCTCTATTAGAGGTTACACACTTAAACCTCACAAAATCGAGTTTTTTGTCGAAGATTAGACTCCAAATATAACTTGCATTGGGATAAAGACGTACCTCTCAAGAAAAAAATGGAAAGTAGAAGATGAAGGTTAGGCTAGAATAGTAAAGATCTAAGGTTGTCGTAGGATTACGGAGGGATAAAAGAAGTTGGTAGAACGAAGCAGCACATATGCCCGGCAAAAAATTATTGAGGGTAAAGCTTCTAATCTATAGGCAAAACACCCTAAGATAAAACGGTCATACTAAAATGGGTTCAATTTTGACCGCAACGTCTACGGGTTTATGATTGTTGTCTTCACACGCGTGATTTTCACACAGGACACGCGCACGGGTGCTCCACAGGAATATTGTGTGCAGGGCTTATAAAACTTACATAATGGTCAGACGGTCGTTGGATGCAGATTTAAGTTCTTGTGAGGGTTTCTTGGACACCGAGCCTAGCCCACCCCATTATCTAAAGGCGGGACGGGCGAGCAATACCCATGTTGTGCTACATGCAAACTTTTTACCCATCAGACGCCGGCGTTGGAGGATGCGTTCCGGTCTACCGGACTGAATTCTCAGCTTTAACTTAATGCAATGAAATTCTTGAAATATCTTGAGAAGTCTAAAAGATATTTTGTCTCTCAATATCCTCCTATATATACGTTTTACTACCCCATATAAAAGCTCGTTTTGGGAAATAACATCTTTACAATAATTTAATCTAGTACTCCAGAGGTACTATTAGTACCCTACACTCGGATGCTTTTCAACCTTCAGCTCTCAAAAGTAAATCAATAAGCCCTTTACTTTTGTCAACGTATCCATTTTAGACGATAGAAAAAGACAGTAGTAAAATACAATGATGATCCTGAAAGTACAGAATTAACACCCAACATAGGAGAATCAGAGAAGTAGTATGTTTTACTTTACTTTCTCTCTCTCTCTCTCTCTCTCTCTCTCTCTCTCTACTCTTCAGTACAGTGTACAAAACGACCCTCTATGTTCTCTATAAGTTTTTAATGGCGTGGACTGCTCTCTCTCTCTCTCTCTCTCTACATTTTTCTTCTTCCAAAGTCGTATAAATACGTTTTATATGCTATAAATGAAAACTCATTTTCTTAATCTTTGCATGTTTTACCAACTCTATCAAAATCTAAACCGTCTTTTTCTTTACAAGTAATGGAATTCAATTTCAATCTTCATTTCAACACAAGAACAATCGGTAATCTCTCTTGGGTTTTGATCTTTTAGTCATTTTTAACCGATTTCTGATCTGGGTTTTTGTTTTTTTTTTGCTTGGATTGGTTTTTTTTTTTTGCTTGGATTGGTTATTGTTGAAGGAATCAGAAAAGATAATATGAAGAACAAAGAGTTTGATTTGTTGTTGAATGAGATTCCTCATGCAACTTCTGTAAATCTTGAAAATCCCCTACATCTTCATCTTCAACAACAATATGAAATTGTTGATGATAGTAATGGAAATTTTAATGGTTCCCCTGTTAGTGGTCTTTCTTTACAGTCAAGAGGTTCATCTTCTTCAAGTTCCCTTCATGGGTTAGAAGAAATCAAACCCCAAACCCCTGTTAGAAATACCCATTACTTGAAAAAATTTAGGCCTGAATCAAAATTGCCTGCTGATTTGTCTGAACATCTATATAAGTTGAGTGTTAAAGATGACCCAGATAACATTGGGAATTTTCAGTTTAGTGATTCTATGATGGTAAGGATTAACAATGGTTATGGTGATAATAATAATTGTCTGTTTGAGAGTAATGTTAGATACCCTTCTGATAGGGAAGGGTTTAGTGATCTCTTTCCTGCAAGTTTGATGACATTGGATGATGTTAATGAGCCAACATTGTTAGGAGGATTTCAAGAGAAAAGTCAAATTTCTGATCTCTCAGGATCATCTTATGTCTTCCCTCGTTACACAAACGATATGTTTCCTTATTTGGGTAGCTCATTTGGTACTCCATGGCAGCAAAGATTGGAGCATTTGAGAATTGGTGAAACCCTAATGAATTCTCAATTCCAAGATGATGCTCTTTTTATTGGAGACTCTGATCCCATAGATACTATTCATGTTCCTACAAATTTATCGCCTACCAGGCAGTCTTTCGTTAGTAACGATTATTTTGGAGGTGTATCGAGTATACCGATTTCTCCTTACTCGAGAAACTCGCCAACTATAGGAACTACCCCTAACAATTGGACTCCTCAATCTATTTCGTCGGTGACAAGTACAAGAGGTGTTGAAGCTTTTGACTTTATGGGTAATTGGATCGTCCATGGAAATGGTTTGAATGACGCGAAGGAGAAGGGGTCTAATGGTCTTTCTCACTTGAAAACATGTCCTATGTATGGTAAGAGTAATAACACTCCTAAGATGTGCTGTTGTTTAATTATGCCATCCAACTACAATTTGTTAAGAGGATTAGGAGGAAATATATACTCTCTAGCGAAAGATCAACATGGTTGTCGATTCTTACAACGGAAGTTAGATAAGGGAACCCCACAAGAAATACAAATGATTTTTCATGAGATCATTGATCATGTAGTTGAGCTTATGACAAACCCATCCGGGAATTACCTTATACAGAAGTTACTAGACCTTTGTAATGAAGAACAGAGAATGCAAATTCTGATTATGATAACGAGTCCACGAAACCAGCTTGTTAAGATCTCTTTAAACGTTCATGGGTAAGCTTGAATTTACTGCACATTGTTTGTAGCTTTATTTTCTGCTATTTATATTTCTTAATGGACTCTATCTGGTCAGGACACGTGTGGTGCAAAAATTAATTGGTACTCTCAAAACCCGGGAGCAGATTTCACTTGTTGTTTCGGCCCTTGAACCTGGGTTCTTTAATCTAATAAAAGATGCAAATGGGAATCATGTTCTCCAAAGATGTTTGCAGTGTCTTAGTAATGAAGATAATAAGGTAATGAATTTTCCTAGTCCCGTTGGACTTTGTTGGGTTTTGAAAATATCAATACTTGTTAGGTTCTTATTTGTTACATTTGTTTTGTACCTGTTGTTCGATGTCAATCGGAAAGTTGAACTCTATATATTAGAACAATCTCCATATTACAAACAATGGTCGATTTGGAAAAAGATGCCTATACATAACAAATGTGGAAAGGTATTTAAGTTTGATAGAGGCTGAATCATGATGTCAATTGGTATTCATACATGTCCTTGATTACGTAAATAAATTGCCTCGGGAGTCCTTGTTCATGTTTCAAAGTCTGCCAATGCAAAACCGAAAATCAAATCTAATTTGTGTTTGAACCGTACTATGAAATCTTCCATGAACTCCTTTTCTTTGTTTTGGTATATAATATATACAAGCCAATGCCACACTACACATAAATCCCAATTGGAGCGACCATCAAATGAAATTTCAAGTACAAAATCTCAACTCCTTACTTATCCTTGTAGAGAAACCTTCCCCCTTTTCAGTCTTTTTGACTTCAGGATACCCTCTAGAGTTTATAAGGTAGTAAGTACGGCATGGAGAACAATCTCCGAGCATAATATGGATATCGTAAGATCCATACTTCAATAGAATCGAAATAGCTTCTCGGTAAAACTCTTGCCGGATTGTCAATAACTCATTAATTTGTAGCAAACCTATTAGGCATGACGTAGAAATTAAAGTTTAATTTATATACTATTTCAGAGTGATTATCTTCTATATTTTCTTGGACTAGGTATAAGTTTCTACATTCTTATATAATTTGTTTTACTTTTTCGCCAATAATTGTTAAATTATGCAGATATTACCTTAACTAGAGTAGTGTGTTATGGACCTAACACGATTCGGGCAAGTGCGCAGAAAGCTTTACTTGCATGAAACTACAGCTTCCTAGGCTTCCACGCCCCATTGCTTTTTCCCCTTCTCATTTTTTGCATTTGGCAGTTTATTTTCGACGCTGCTGCAAGATTCTGTGTCGATATAGCAACTAATCAACATGGATGCTGTGTCCTGCAAAAGTGCATTGGTCATTCAACAGGTGCCCGCCGAGAAAAATTATTGGCAGAAATTTCTACTCATGGGCTATTTCTTGCACAAGATGCATACGGGTAATTTCCTGATAAATCCTTTTCTATTCTTGGACCATCTTCACATCTACAGCTTTTAACGGCATATTTTCCCCCTTGTTTTCTTTTCTCATCTTCTAATCTATTTTCTGTCAAAAACGTTAAAATATCGGGACTGCACAAAATTCTAAGCCTTCGGCTAATTGTTTTAGTTCTAGCAAATTTGATATTTGTTTCATGTTTGACTTCTTTTTTGGATCTTAAGCATTTGATCCTGTGTTTCAGAAACTATGTGATTCAATATGTCATCGAACAACAAAGTCCACCTACGAACACAACCTTGCATTCTCTATTTACGGGGAACTACACAAGTCTCTCTTTGCAGAAATGCAGTAGTCATGTTGTTGAGAACTGTCTCAGATATTTCAATGAAGATGAACAATCAGAGATAGTACATGAATTACTATCATATCCTCGGTTCGAACAATTTGTGCAAGATCAATATGCAAATTACGTTATTCAATCTGGTCTTAAATTTTGCAAGGTTTGTTCACGGACAAGATTACTTCGCATTTCTCGAGTTAATTCTACGTTTTCCCGACTTGTAAATCTTTCTTTGCTCTTACATTGTCTTTTTGTTGTGATATAATTTCTTTTACTGATCATTCATTTCATATTCTAGGGACTTACTCTTAATGCACTGGTTGGAGCGATTCGACAACATATTACGACCTTGAAAACAAGTCCGTATTGCAAGAAAATTTATTCGAAGGTTGTGTTGAGGAAGCGAGATATGTAGAGGTGAATTCAAAAGGCTATAAGAACTACTGTTGTGGTTTGTTTATTATTAGTATCATATTAACTACTTTTCATATCTATATAATCGTCGAAAATTTTATATCTCTACCCACATGTACAAGTTGATGATTGTTAAACCCTAGATGAAGTATGAACAAGTGAACAGGAAAACAAATCTGATGATAAGCTCTCTCTCTCTCTCTCTCTCTCTCTGTCTTGGTGTAAAAAGAAAAGGAAAGTTTTGGCCCTGTTCCTTAAATGCCATTATAAATATATGTAATGAACAATTGTTATACTACTAATTTTCGCTTATGCTCAATGTGAAGAAGGGAAAACACCACAATTTCCATTCAGTTACTCGGTTATATTTAATAATACAAACTATCCGTGTACAACTTACTGTGTTACAAAATTAGTGTCATAGCTTTGTGTGTGCAGTCTGACTATATAGCTCATTCTAGTTTCATGGTTTACAACTCATTTCATTTCGTCCGTTACGAGATGTGGGACTGTGTAAGACCAGATCCGCCGATAACCAATTTACGTTTACTCCGCTGATGGGGTACATGCCCTTACCCATTTAACTGCTGGCCAGTTTCACTGTCTGCAAATTGAATGTGAGGAGATTATGTTAGAGCATTGTACACTACCCACATTCCACGATAACGACGTGGGCTCCTTCCACAGTATTACTCTCCGTTGGAAGTGGTCTTACGCTTCCACGATGAAGTAGTTGCTGGGGTTTCAACCCGTCCATTGTTTTGGTGATATCTGCAACTTCAAACTTGGCTAAGCGCGCGAGCTCGTTAACCGACTCCGCAATGATTTCTATGCACCCGACGATCTCCACTAGTAGAGAAGTGACAGTAGCTGCTGGTACAACGTCTAAAATGTTCACATTCTCCGTTAATGTAGCTGTTTTTAGAAGTGGTCTTAGATTATTAGCAGCATCTTTGAGTTGTTCATCTACAACTATACCATTGGGTTGTGTCATTGTTTTAATTGCCCTAGAGGGATGGTTTCTATACCATTGGGTTGTGTCATTGTTTTAGAAGTGGTCTTAGATTATTAGCAGAAACCAAACTAAAAGTCAATATAAATATCAACACTCCGTAATCGTATCGAGCCTTGATCCTCGGAGAAAACGGTGAAAATGATCCGGTGGTAGCTGTAAAAAAAGAACAAATATTAGCTAAAAAGTTCTTGAAATTATTAATAAAAAGAAAAAAAATCTTGAAATGGAAATATACCTATAAGGAAAACAAAGAGACAAAGAAGTATTGGTTAGGCTTTATCTCCAGCTAGGGTTGTCAAATAATGAGCTCCAACACACAAGGCACCGGCTAAAAATGTTGCCTATGCTCTGTTAAACCAACTTTAGTATCCGACTTATTCTTTCCTATTTACCCTTTCTTTCAAGTATTTTGCCCTTATTTATGTTTTTTCTCTCCAAGTCGGAAGACACTTGTTGACGATCCATTACCGAAAACAAAAAAAAGTCTTTTTTTCCTCTTCTTCCCTTTTCTGCTCCCACCTCCACCACTACCACCACTGACAAAGACTTTTTTTCTTCTTTCATCAGTTGCACATGAAACCTCCATTAATTTAGTTTTTGAATCTTCACAAGTAACAACAGTAAAAGGGGCATTCATTAACACAGTAGGTCTATAATAAGCATAAAAGCCCTTAAACTTTTGTTATTGAAATGTATAATCTAATCAAACCCTTGTAATGGGGCATGTATCACTTGCAACGGTCAGAGGCGGAGCCAGGAATTGGTTGAGGGACGGGCTGAAATCTGAAGTACATATAGCCATTCAAATTTAAATTTTCGAGTTTATAATTAACTGAATAAGGTCGCAAACGAAAATATGATCTATATAATATTAGAATAACTATATTATATATATATATATATATATATATATATATATATGTATATCGGCAAAATAAGTACCATATATCTATCCATATATGATAGATACGTACACCCAAAAAGCAAAAAATAAAAAAAATAAAAATAAAAAAAGTCGTCTACACCACGACTTCAATATATACCAAAAAGCAGTATAAAACTATTCTAAGTTGTAGCCTTCGGTTCTTTAAGCGGTTAAAATCATCTATTTTAGGTATTAGTTTTATTCTACGAAGTACGAACTCTAAAGAAGAAGTGAAGAAGTTTAGGTATTAGTTTTTATAGTGCTCAATTAGGGATTTTGGAATCCACACACCACTATTCCAACAACTTAGGTTTTAGTTTCAATGTTATAATTTGTAACTTATAAGACCATCAACACACCATTGTTCCAATCAATTTTAGGTATTAGTTTTGTACTCAATTAGGGATTTTGGAATCCACAATTTCACATCTCTGTTTTTTCTTCTATTAAATATAAAGAAGAAGTGAAGAAGTTTGGGTATTAGTTTTTATAGTACTCAATTAGGGATTTTGGAATCCAAACACCATTATTCCAACAATTTAGGTTTTAGTTTCAATGTTATACTTTATAACTTATAAGACAATCAACACACCATTATTCCAACCATTTCCAATCAATTTTAGGTATTAGTTTTGTACTCTATTAGGGATTTTGGAATCCACAATTTCACATCTAAGTAGTGTGTTTTTTCTTCTATGAACTATAAAGAAGAAGTGAAGAAGTTTATAGTCATTAATCAACTAGTTCCACTTTCACTCTTTCATAATTTTATAATTTCAAAATAGGATTTGAAAAGATTATAAAAATTATGGACTTACTTGTTGAGTGATGGTCTAAGAGAATAGAAGAAGGATAATAACTTCATTTGTAGCTCCCTATTCTAGATTGAACAACACTCCAAGTCTCCCAAGCCAAGAACAAAGAAGATTTCTAGTAGCAATGAAAAGAGTAAGGGAACCAGGAAGAAAGAGTGTAAAGGAGGCTAAAGAGAATTATGTTTTTTAAGAGCCGGGCTGGGTTATAGGGAGTGTTGGGTTGGGTTACTAAATACTAGGGTTTATGTGGAAAATGTTAGGGTCACACCCGGGCTGCAGCCCGGGTGAGCCCACTAACACCTCCGCCCCTGGCAACGGTGCACGTACATCAGAAGCATGAGCAATTAAATTATGAGAAATGCTAGGTTCACAACTAAACTTAATGCTTCAAAATGATTATAAGAGAATAATTTAATCAAATTGATCATGAAAAAGTAATACTGTATTATGAAATAACAATTCAATAAAACTGTTACAATGAAAAGATAATGTGAATGTAGACATTAAGGTTAACATAAATAGATTCATTAACTACTCCTTATTGATTAACTTAAGAAGACAAAAAGTCAAACACCATTAATAGCATTCTTCTATAATTAGTTTCCTTCGTTGATTTAAAAAAAAAAAAAAATTATAGGAGTAATTTGTAAAAGAGTACACTTAGGATGACAACTAGATTTGGATTACTTTTTCAAGATTTTTAGTTGTAAACCTAGCATTTCTCTTCTATATAATACCTCTTGAGACTTGAATAAGGTTTATAAAATTCTCAAGAAGCTTTCTAGCTCTACAACATCAAGTGGAGAAAGAAAAAGAGATATTTCCCAACTATCTATCTAATCAAAGAAGAAGTGTTCTTTAATCTAACCACCATTGGAGTTATAGCTAACAAAGTGGAAGATCAAGGTGATTGCTCGGTGTCCTAAATAAAGGAGCTACAATTGGAGCTCTTAGTCTTCTCAAAAGCGATTGGAAAGGTTCGAGGGAAAAATAGCGATTAAAGTAATCTCTAACTTCTTAGTTTAATTTTAGATTATGCATAAGATCTTGGGGATAAGTGTTAGACATTAGATGTCTGAGAATCCGCTACCAACACTAGGAGACACTATAACCCAACAGTAACGCGTAACTAACTTGTAACAGAATTATTAGTTACAAGTTAGTTACAAAAGAACAAATGTCTTTTCTCTCTCTCTCTAACTGAATGTAAAAGCTGTAAAAGCTAAATCAATTGTAATTTGAGAACTAAATTTTGTTGTTGAGATTAATGAAATAAATTGGATTTCTCACAG
>BEHA01000254.1:49887-70934 GCA_002897215.1 Eschscholzia californica subsp. californica
GCATTTCTCTTCTATATAATACCTCTTGAGACTTGAATAAGGTTTATAAAATTCTCAAGAAGCTTTCTAGCTCTACAACATTAAGTGGAGAAAGAAAAAGAGATATTTCCCAACTATCTATCGAGTCAAAGAAGAAGTGTTCTTTAATATAACCACCATTGGAGTTATAGCTAACAAAGTGGAAGATCAAGGTGATTGTTCGGTGTCCCAAATAGAGGAGCTACAATTGGAGCTCTTAGTCTTCTCAAAAGTGATTGGAAAGGTTCGAGGGGAAAATAGCGATTAAAGTAATCTCTAACTTCTTAGTTTAATTTTAGATTATGCATAAGATCTTGGGGATAAGTGTTAGACATTAGATGTCTGAGAATACGCTACCAACATTAGGAGACACCATAATCCAACAGTAACGCGTAACTAACTTGTAACAGAATTATTAGTTACAAGTTAGTTACAAAAGAACAAATGTCTTTTCTCTCTCTCTAACTGAATGTAAAAGCTATAAAAGCTAAATCAATTGTAATTTGAGAACCAAATTTTGTTGTTGAGATTAATGAAA
The DNA here is from genome assembly GCA_002897215.1 of Eschscholzia californica subsp. californica. Lineage (NCBI taxonomy): Eukaryota > Viridiplantae > Streptophyta > Magnoliopsida > Ranunculales > Papaveraceae > Eschscholzia > Eschscholzia californica. The sequence continues at coordinate 50,444 of BEHA01000254.1, forward strand.
TAAATTGGATTTCTCACCGACCTTGTTTTATCAAATGGTATCAGACCGTTGGTGAATTTTTTCTTCTGAAATTTCGTCATCGATATCTCATTTTCTCTCTCTAGAAATCATTATCTTCATCTTCATTGATCTCTAATTGCGTCGCAATCTTCTCAATCTATTTCTTCTTCTAATTTCTCCTCTACAAATACTTTAATTTCTAATATCGCGAGCTTCGTATCTGAAAACTTGATGGTGCGAATTACTTAATTTGAAAGATCAGTTCGAGACAATACTAATCAGTACTGATCTCTTCTGTTTCGTGGATGGATCTGAAGCAATAGAATTCAAAACTATAATAGTTGATAACATTGAAGTTCCTAATCCTCTATATCTTCAATGGCGAAAAAAATAATTTCGTCAAATTATGTATGAAGGCAACATTCAATCGTTCTATCTCTTCAGATGTGTTAGATCTCACTACTTCAAGAGAGATCTGGAGATTTCTTGAGATGAACTATGTTGAAGAATATAAAGCTAAGATAACTTCTCTTCTTGAGCAGATCCAGAATGTTAAAAGAGGTGATTTTCCTACTACTCGGTATCTTTGCAAAATTAAGGTATTATTGATTCTTTAGTTGTTGTTAATGAGAAATTATCTGATAAGGAATTGAGTACAACTGTTCTCAAAGGTTTAGGTAAAGAATATAGGCCTTTTGTTATTGCTATTGACAGTAGGGAATCATCAATCTCTTTTGCTGAATTAAGAACAAGAATGAGTCATCATGAACAATGGATGAATACACAAATTCAAGAAGATGAAAATACAACCTATTATGTGAATCTAAACCTTCAAATCAATCTAATATGATATACAAACAAGCTCAATCATATCAGCCACAAAGAAACTATTATCCTTCTGATCAATATCGATCAAATAATCAATATCAAAGAGGAAGTTCTTCAAATAAGAAAAAGTCAACACAACCAGGTGATAAAGCTATTGACTTTGATTTTTCAACTGTTCCTTGTGGAATTTGTAGAAGGGTCATTTTGCCTCTAAATGTCGTTTTAGATATGCTCCTAATGATAATAATATAAATCAACAAAGTAGAAATAAAATAACAATCAAACAAGAAGATATAATCAACAATATACATCAAATAAGCGTAATTTTGCTGGAATACATCTTTATGAAAGTACATATGACAATAAAGAAGATAAATTAAGAACATTTATCCTACAGATGAAGATCTCTACGAGAGAAAATTTGACTATAATTCAGAAGAGTTTGCTTTTGAAGAAGCAAAGATGGTTGTAGTTCTTCGTTCCTATGATACTGAAGTATCTGCTGCAACTACTGAGGTTCATCACATAAAAATTGAGAAAGTTTGGTTGGCTGATACTAGAGCTACCAGTCACATGACCAATTATACATCAACCATTTTGAATCAACAAGAATATAGAGGCTCAGATTCTGTAATGGTTGCCAATGGGCTATCTTTTCCAATTGTTGGCACAGCTAACGCAAAACTTAATACCTCATCCTATAGCTTTGATTTGTTCAATGTTCTTTTCTTCCTAAACTAAAGAGAAAAATTTGTTATCCATATTAAAGTTTACAAATGACAATCAATGCTTAGTTACAATTACACCATGAGGTTATCAAACCAGAGATCTTTGGTCTGATGACATTTTGAATGAAGGTTCAGTAGCTAATCATTTATATCTTATTACCTTTGTTATAGAGGATAATGATTCTCATCAAAGTTATACTGTCTCATTCGTTGCACCTTTTTCACTCTGGCACACAAGGTTGTGTCACACATCATACACAATCTTACACCCATTAGCCAGAGTTAAACTTATCTTTATTCAAGATAAACCAAGCAAAATCTTTGCGATTTCTATTCCTTGGCCAAAAGTAAAATTTTGGCATTTCCTATCTCTGCAAGCTACACTGAGTCACCTCTATATTTGATTCATTGTGACATATGGGGTCCTTCTCCTGAACTGAGCTCTTCGGGAAAAAAGTACTTTATCTTGTTCTTCGATGACTTCAACAGGTTTTGTGGATTTATCCTTTGAAATTTAAGTCAGATAGCTTCAAGTATTTTAAGGTTTTCAAATCTTCTCATGAGAATCTTTTCTCCACCACTATTAAGTATTTTCAAAGTGGTGGAGCTCTTGAGTTAGCAAAAGGAGAGTTCAAAAATTACCTTGATCAATGTGGCATTCTTTTTAGGAGTTCATGTCCTTATACTCCACAGCAGAATGGAAGAGTTGAGAGAAGAAACAGACAAATCATTGAAATGGGTAACTCCTTGTTATCTCAATTAAGTTCTCCTAAATGTTACTAGTTTGAAGCTTTCTCAGCAGCAGTGTTTACAATTTATCCACTTCCAACCAGGCTACTTCAGAGCAAATCTCCCTATGAGGTACTTTTTCACAAACCTCCTGATTATTCTCTTTTAAACTTTTGGATGCTTGTGTTATCCTCATTTAGGAGCTGTGAGACAAGACAAACTTAGTCCTAAATCATAAAAATGTGGTCATTGGCTATAGTTCTTGTCATAAGGGCTATAAGTGTTTAAATTTAATATCCAACAAAGTGTATGTCTCTAGAAATGTTGTGTTTGAAGAAACTACTTTTCCTTTTGTTGAATCGAGTTCTTCTTCATCAACTGATGAGTCTACACCTATTGTTCTAAACTCGCCACTTCCTTGCAATCAGGGTCAGGCCTGGGCCTAGGTGACCCAGACAACCGCCTAGAGCCCCAAATTTAAGGGGCTCATAATTTATCTAACCTTTACATATGAATAGTATTATTATATATATATTTGTTTATTCAAATTTATATCAAGTTTGTTTAGGCAAAAGGGGTTTTTGAGGAGAGAGAAGGAGTCGTATGACGTAAGCAGGGGGATTTCGTTCTTTCTTCTTTTCCCTAATTCGAAACCCTAAGTTCATCTTCTGGTTTACCATTACAACCTAACAATATCTAAAGCCAACAGAAAATATAACTACAGTAAATCATGATAACCTATAAACAGAGCTACATTAATTGAATCTAGAAGGTAACAACTCAGATCATCACCTAGACTTTATCTTACTAGGAGGATAACACAACAAGTGTACGGGTAAAGCAAGGAGAAGCATCGATCTGCCTAGGGAAGGAGCAGCTAGAAAGAGGAAGAGTAATCAAAACAGGATCCAAAATCAGGTTTGCCTTTACTAATTTTCATTTAGCATTTACTCTCTATTAACATGTGTCAACATTAATCTGAGGGGATTGGACTGCTTCACCTTCAACTACCCTTGCATGCAACGTACCTTGGGCCTTAATCCTCCTGGCTGCTTCTCATCAGTTGAACTTCCCGAACCTAACAATTTTAATTTCTCTCTCTGATTCCCGAGAAGGACGAGTGGTATGATTATATTTTGGAGTATATTTCTCCTCTTGTTTGAGTTCCCTAGGTATCCTTTTGGCTGTAATCTCGAATCCAACCCTTATATTCCCTTGAATACTTCAACCACTCAGATAAACCAATTTAATTCCCACCATTATAAGCATAAGCCTTTCATCTTCTCCCTCTCAGTATTCATGTCGTCCCATTCTTCAGAGTTCAACATAGACAACCTCACGACTAGCATGGGTCTACAACTCAATCTATCGGATTATGGTAACCTTACCATAACATACCCTAAGCCAGCGGAGAATAAGGAGCTTCAGGAGATTTCTAAAGGGTTTGTGGCTAGACTTTGCTGCCATTACAATTATGGAATAAGATTTATCAGACGCAATTTATCCTATCAATCAAAGCTTTACAGGGAATGCAAGATAGATCCTCTCAACATGGGTCACAACTATTTTACTATCCAACCCAGAAGCAGTATAGTGATGAATGAGATAAATCAAGGACGTCCCTGGATCATTAGAGGTCTTTTGGTGGTCATGCAGGAAGTTGACTTTCCCCTCTCTGGTGAGTTGCCCGAGCTCATGCAAGAACCAATGTGGTGCAGCTTCTTAGGTCTCCCTTCCTCTATACAAAATCAAAATGATTTAGATATTTTCTTTTCGTGTATGGGATATATCATGCAAGTGCAGCCCAAGAACTTCACCATGGACGAACTCATACATAAGAATTCAATTTATGTATGATGTTCGCACTCCTCTTCTAGCCACTTTGAATTCTATCTTTACAGATGAAGGTAAGCCTGTGAACTTTAGTTATGCTAGATTTCCTAAAGCGATTTGTCATGTGTGTCGTATCATTGAACATCCTCCTACTCCTTGCATTCGAGCTAACTCTCAACAGAGGTTCTCTCCAATGGATACTTCTCAACCCCAGCCTCATTCTCCTCCTAATTGGGCCCTCTCTGTGGCTCATTCTCATGCTATATCTAATTCCCCTATTCCTCCACATGAGTTGTTTCAATACAGAGGCAAGAGAAAGGAAGGTCAAGCTCTAATAGACGTGAAAATTGAAGAAGGGGAATATAAAAACTTTGCCAAGAAACAACAGAGAGAATGGTTTAAGGGTGGTAGCTCTTCAGGTGTTGGTCCTTCTGGTGCTTTCAGCAAATCTAATAGGACTTCAAGTAACTCTTCTGATTTGATTAGTCTTTCTTCGATCATTCCATCAAGATGGTATTGTCCTCCTACTGAGTCCTTAGACAGTCAGGAGGAGAGGAGGAGACATTTGTTTGCCGATTCTCTTTTGGTGTCTCCAGGCCATGATCAAACAGCAAGGGAAGAAGGTGGAGATGATCAGTCCAATCCTCAGATTTAATCTAGCTCTTTTATAGTTAATTCAGTCTTTGTTTATGTTAATGGTGTGTTTATGTTAATGGTGTTTTTATGTTTTAGTTAAGTATCTTCAGTCTGAATAGTCTTTTGGTTGTTACCAGGTAGTGATCTTTTGTTGAACGGTAATAGTAGTTAACTTGACTAATATAAGATAGTCAAGTTACTTCATCTGATTGTACTCTACCTTGGTTGATAGTCTGTTATAGTCTTATTAACCTGTTAGCTTTTGTTGAACTTTGTTAATCTGTTTGTTAGAAGCTATTTAGTATTTTAAGCATCTTTGAGTTTATATTTCGTGTTTTATTAGCTCATCTTATTCGGTTTGGCTACTTTATCTGATAGGGTTGGTTTGCTGTGCTATCTTAATTTTTGTTTTACATTGGTCTATCTTACTTCTTACTTTTTAGTTTTAGCTCAGTCTTACTTTAGTTTTATTGTTCTCGGAGATATTAGAGGAGTGCCCATATAGTTTCCTATAGCTTTAGTTTCAGAGGTGCCTTTAGATCTTTTTATGGAGAGTCCTACCATTTTAAGCTGGAACGTTAGGGGCGCGTCTTCTTTTATCACCAAGAAGCATTTGTGTAATCTGATCCGCAAACATCAGCCAGATGTCATCTTCTTATAGGAAACCAAAAACAGATCTAGCAAAATGAAGAAAACTATTCCTATTAACAAGATCTACGCTAGTCATTTTGTGGAGCCCAATAACAAAGCGGGAGGTTTTTGCATTTTACTAGAAGCACCATCTAGACTTAAAGATCACTTACTCGGATAATAACATTATTCAAGTAGTGATGCACACTAACCTTAATCATAATCCTATTAATATCACGAGTTTTTATGGGTCTCCGTATAACAAGAACAAGCTTCACCCATGGAAGATTCTCAGACAGATTAACCAAGATAAAGATATTCCTTGGATTATGATAGGCGACCTGAACTGCATTCTTGACCCAACAGAGAAACAAGGCGGGACCATTGGATCCAACTCCATCAATTCTAGAATCACTGAGATTATCAGCGATCTAGGTCTTTTGGACGTAGGTTACCAAGGTAATCCTTACACTTGGAGTAATAAGCAGTTTGGAGAAAATCTGATCCAAGAGAGATTAGATAGAGTCCTAGCTAATCTCAATTGGCTTCACCATTTCAAATCATATGGAGTCATCCATCTAGAAGCTGTTGGGTCAGACCACATGCCTATTCTACTTGATAATAAAGACAGAAACCAAAGTAACCCCAAGCCTTTTAAATTCATCAGAACTTGGATGACACACCCGGAATGCTTTGATTTCATAGCGGACAATTGGAACAAGATTAAGAATAATCTGGTATAGGATAATATACAATATAACTTAAAGAAGCTTAGCAACAGACTTACTATTTGGATCAAGAAGGTGTTCGACAACATAGACAATAATATTAATCAGATCATCAAAAAGCTGCAAAATGCCAACTCTAAAGAGGAAAATCATAAACTCAATATGGCTTTGGAGGAGTTATATCAAAATCAAGAGAGTATATGGAAAGAAAAATCGAGGAACAATTTCATCACCCTGGGAGACAAAAACACCAAATACTTTCATTCCTAAGCTATTCAACGCAGCAGAACAAAATCGATCAGCGCGATTAAAGATAAAATGGAGAATGGAAAGAAGACATTAAAGATATTCAAGATACTTTCACTTCTCATCTCCTTGATATCAATACTACGATCAATCCTAGGGAAGACATGGATACTCTCAATTTGTTTTCTCATACTATAAATCAAAACCAGAATAGAGAATTGACCAAAATTCCTAATAAAGAAGAAATAAACTGGGCGATTCAAAGTCTTAAAAAAGAAGCGGCCCCAGGTCCAGACGGATATCCCCCTTATTTTTTCCAATCTAATTGGGAGACTATCAGTGAGGATATTTATGAATTGGTTCAGAACTTCTTCAAATCAACCTACCTGCCACCAGATATAAACCATACACATATCTGCCTCATCCCCAAAACCCCTATTCCCCAAACCCCAGCAGACTTCCGACCCATCAGCTTATCGAATACCACTTATAAAGTCATTATCAAACTGCTTGCTGAAAGATTCAAACATACTTTAAACGATATTATTGCACCTTTTCAAGCATCCTATGTTCCCGGGAGACAGATAACAGATAATATTATTATGGGACGAAATTATTCACTCCTTCAAAAAGATGAAAGGACCTACCGGTTACTTTGGTCTCAAACTTGATATGTCCAAAGCTTTCGATAGAATAGAATGGAAATTCCTTTTGGATATCATGAGGAAGTTAGCATATGACGAACATTGGATCCAGATGATAAATGCTTGTATATCCACCTCCTTAATGTCAGTTCTTATTAATGGTCGCCCAGGTACGGTTTTTATCCTTCTAGGGGAATTAGACAAGGAGATCCACTGTCCCCGTTTCTCTTCACTCTAGCTATGGAATGACTCAACCGTAAGCTGATGATGAATAGTAGTCCTAAAAGTTTTTCGAGTTTTAGGACGAATCATGCAAACTTTGAGATCTCACATCTCCTCTTCGCTGACGATTGCATCATCTTTGGTAAGAACACTTTTGAGAATATCCACATTCTCAAAAAGATTCTGCAAGACTTCTGTGATACCTCGGGCCAGATGATTAATTATGCGAAATCCAACATATTCTACTCCAAGAATTCATACCCCAAGTTCAAGCGGCTCATTATGCGTGCTTTCAAAGTGAAATATGCTTCTGCTTCAGAGAAATACTTGGGAGCTCAACTGTTCATAGGAGCTAAAAAAAACCAAGGTCTTCAAAGATTTACTCGAATACATACAGAAAAAGCTCAACAAATGGAATCACTCATTTCTTTCACAAGCGGGTCGCACGGTGGTTATTTCAGCCATAGCAGCGGCCGTACCCCGATACCAGATGCAATGCTTTGCGATTCCTAAAGGAATTTGCAAAACCATCAAGGCCGTCCAACGGAATTTCTGGTGGGGTAAGTCAAAAGGTATATGCACTAAAGCCTGGTCATCAATATGCACCCCTAGGAAATTTGGAGGTTTAGGTCTCCATTTACCAGATATAGATAATACTGCTCTGCTTTCCAAGATGGCTTGGCGACTCAAATTAGACCCAGAAGCCATATGGGTGAAAGTACTGAAAGCTAAGTATTACCCGCATTCTGACATCCCCGGTCCAGCGAAAGCACATCACTCATGGATTTGGAAGAATATCTGAAAGCACTTACGCCTCATTGAAGATCTTACTACTTGGGAAGTGCAATCGGGAAAAGACATCAACATATGGACTGACAACTGGATCCCTGAAATCAATGGTACAATCCAAAACAACAATCAATCTACCCTCACCAAAGTAGCACAACTTATCAAGAATAATAACTGGAATAATGAAACTCTTATGGCCAATTTTGATGTTAACACCCAAAGCCTCATTAGAACAATCCCAGTTAACAGTGAAGGTAAAGACCACCCAAAATGGAAACTCACCAAATCGGGTAATTTCACGGTAGCTTCGATGTATCAACATCTCAGTGTTAATAATAGCAATCATAACACTAGCAGTCAAAATTGGAATTTTATATGGTCTCTATCGGCGGTTCCACGAATCAAGATGTTCATCTGGAAAATATGTTCCAAAGCTCTCCCGGTTCGAGAAAAGATCGGTAAGTATATCAACAATATTACTACCTGCCCTAATTGCAATATGTCTGAATCTGTTGAACATGCTCTCCTACACTGTGTTTTGGCGAAAAACATCTGGTTTTACTATAATATCATCTCTGATAACATCACGTCCATCTCTGATTGGATATTCTCATGGGAAGACAAGGCAAATCTGAGTTATACTAATGATAATATTCACTTTTCAACCATTTTTGTGGATCCTATGGAAAGTGACATGTGATCACTGTTTCCAACACGAAATCAATTATCTCAACAAAATCATCAGAATGATTGAAAACTTCCCTAAAATCAACAAAAATCAGAAGAAAAGCAAACAAAATTCCACGGAAAAATGGCAACCTCCGCCTCATAATTTTATTAAGGTGAATGTTGATGCATCTTATACTAATTTAACCTCTAATGTTGGTATAAGCTTTATTGTTCACAATGCATAATCAAAATTCATTGAAGCGCAGGCTAAAACTACAAGAGCCTAAAATAGCGAAGAAGGAGAGGCAATGGGAATTTTATTCGGACTCGAATGGGCAAAAGAGAATCACCACAAGAAAATAATAGTGGAAAATGACAACATTAATCTTATTAATCATCTTCATAATAAATGTCATACATTACACTGGCAATCTCTTATACACATGCAGAAAATCCAAGCAAAAAACAAAGAATTTGAGGAGGTGAAATTCAACTACATTCAGAGATCTCTAAACTCAAGTGCAGACAAACTGGCAAAATGGTCGAGGAAGAAGAATGCAAGTAGAAAGTGGAAAAATGTTCATTATATGTTAGTAAATAAATATTGTAATAACTATGTGGTTTAATTAATGAATCTATTTCAACAAAAAAAAAAAAGTTTGTTTAGGCAAAAGAGTTGGTAAAGAAGTTTATTCAAGAGCCTAAGGTCTACGGTTCGACTCGCGTGAGTTACATTATTTTTTAATAATTTTTCTTTTAAAAGGGGCCCTAAAAGAACAAATGAAGACATCAAATAACAAATTCCAATTGAAGTTTAAAGGGTTAATTCCGTTTTGACCCCCAATTGTTGACCAACTCACCGTTTTGGCCCCAAATTGTGTCCGGCAGTTCGTTTTGCCCCCAAAATCCACTTTTCGGGCAGTGCTGACATCATTAAGTCAAATTCAATACTTTTTTATACCTGAATTACTCCTCTGACCAAATCAAAATTAAATCCCAAGTTGTCAAATCAACAACCCTATTTATTATCATATTCCTTCTCCCAATGCACTTTCTTCTCCATTTCAAGATTTTTGTCTCCTTCATTCATCTCTATGAACAACTTCAGCTCAAGCCATTTCATCCAGACTCAGAGATCCCACATTTGAAAAGCTAATGAAGAACTACAAAAACTACCTAAAAGTTGTTTCTATCCAAGATCTCATCCTTGCAGATCCAACCAACTCATCAATTTCTCTTGAATTTCTATCTAAACTCAGTCAGAGGTTTCATCTCAATCATGGTGCCTCCTCTTTCCTTCGCAAATACCCTCACATTTTCTCTCTTTTTTATAAGAAAAATGCTAGATTTACAACCTAAAATCTGAAAATTCATCCAGATTGATGTTGCTCCAAGATGTCATCTTGGAATTTCAAATCTATTAATAAGTATTTTATTGCTTTTACCAATCTACCATCTCTTCTCTTGTTTTTCTCTCTAAATCCTTTAACTACCCACAAATCAAATACGACTAAACCCGAAAAACGAAATCCAGTTTTCATCTTAAAAATTTAATCGAAAAAACCTACTTTGATAGGAGAAGAGTCATAGCTCAATAGAAAATCCAAACCAAAAGTTGTAAACTTCACTACTGCAAAGTTTTCAAACTATGAAAGAAACTAAGGATAATCTTAAGAAGCTTTGTGCACATCATTTCTATGGAAGAAATCATGTACTTTCTATGTTAGATTTCTAGTTGGAGTAAGAAAGAGGAAGAGAAGAACTTAGAGAGAGAAAGATAATGAGAGAGAATATGACTTTTGTAATACTCCATATTTGATAAGCTTGAAATTGGGGGTTTTTTATTTCTTCCCAAGTAAATCCCAAATGTATCCAATTAATTGATTTTTTTTCATAAACAAGAAGATTTTGCCTAAAGATGGATGGTAATCAGGTAATGTAATTTTGGATTGAGATGAGTTGGGTATTCCTTTATTAAAAAAGGGAAGTAAGAGATGGATATTCATTAAAAAGGGAAGTAAGAGAATGATATATTGCCTAAAGGTAAACTAATATGAAATTTGAATTGGAGATGAGAATGGTAATAAGGTAATGTAATTTTGGAATGAGATCATGAATCTCTTTAACAAAAAAAAATTGCATAGAGATGAATGAAGGAGACAAAAATCTTGAAATGGAGAAGAAAGTGCATTGGGAGAAGGAATATGAGTAATAATTAGGGTTGTTGATTTGACAACTTGGGATTTAATTTTGATTTGGTCAGAGGGTAATTCAGGTATAAAAAGTATTGAATTTGACTTGATGATGTCAGCATCGCCCGAAAAGTGAATTTTGGGGCAAAAACGAATTGTCGGACACAATTAGGGGCCAAAACGGTGAGTTGTTGGTCAACAATTGGGGGACAAAACGGAATTAACCCAAATTTAAAAAACAAAAACAAAATCATAACATTTTAAACTTAATTAACCTTTTTTTTTGTTGAAGGGATTAAACTTAATTAACTACTCGTGAAAGCCTAAAATACACCTAAACAAAAGAATAACAAAAATTAAATTAATTACATATTCTTATATTTTTTTTCTAATTTCTCTCCAAACTTCAATCTCTCATTTCTATTTAATCCTCTACAAGTGTTTATTACACAATTACGTAGAGGTGAGCTTCTTCTTCCTTTAATTTTTCTTTGTTTTTTTTGTATTTTGTTTATGTTATAAATTATTCTTGTTAGTTCTAGTAAATTGAAATATTTACGTTGTTTAGTATATACTTGTGTTATTACCGCATTAGACTGTTACGGCTCCAATTTACGCGGCTCCGAGAAAAAAAAGAAGAAATTAGATCGAGATTAAATCACAAGCGAGAGATATTGATCAATTCGTTAAACAAAAACAAAAGACTAATAGCCCAAGTGAAGTGTTGATTGTTAAATCATCTTTTCAACTTTTAATGTAGGGCTGGTACGTTGATACGTTTGCCTAGAGCCCCCAAAAATCAGGGCTGGTACTGCTTGCAATTTTCGTAATGCTACTGATGAGACTTCTTCAAATTTGATATCACCTCAAATTAGCTCATCAGACACCTTAGTCCCTGCTCCCCAATCTAGTCATAGAATGACTACAAGATTAAAAACTGGCATTTCTAAACCAAAGTATATTCCAGATTATATCTCTCATTTCACCATTAGTCACCCTTTAGCTCAGTCTCTTCTAAATCTTTTCCATCACAAAGAGCCTTCTACTTTCAAAGAGGCTTCTACTGACCCAAAGTGGATTACAGCAATGGAGGAAGAATTTCAAGCTTTAAATAAGAATGGTACATGGCTCCTTGTTAAAATTTCACTGTTCAATGAACTTATTAGGATGCACATGGGTGTTTAAAGTTAAGCATAGATCAGATGGGTCTATCGAGAGGTATAAAGCAAGGTTGGTTGCAAAAGGATATCACCAACGGACGGGTTGGATTATTCAGAAACCTTCAGTCCTGTAGTCAAGGCTACTACTATAAGGACTATTCTTAGTGTTGTTGTTTCAAAAGGATGGGCTATTCAACAGCCAGATGTGTCCAATGCATTCCTTCATGGAGTTTTACGAGAGAATGTGTATATGACTCAACTCCAAGGTTTAATTGATCCATCGTGTCCCTCTTATGTCTGCAATTTACATAAGAGTCTCTATGGTTTAGAGAAAGCTCCAAGGACCTAGTTTTAGAGATTTGGCTCTTTTCTTCAAACTTTGAATTTGAAAAGGAGTGCTCATGAGAGTCACGACCATTCCATGTTTGTTCAACAAACAAATTCTTCCATGCTCATTTTGATGCTCTATGTGGATGATGTCATCCTCACAAATGATAGTGTCTCACAAATGACGATGTTGGTCGAGACTCTAAGTTATGAAGGAACTTGGTCATCTTCACTTCTTCTTAGGCATAGAACTAACAGAAGCAGCTCAAATGAATTGTTTCTCACTCAGAAGGAGTATGCTCTGGGTGTTCTTGAAAGAGCTGATTTACTAGATTCAAAACCAAGTTCTAGTCCAAAGTCACGGGGCAGAAGGCTTTCTAAGCTTGATGGCACTGTTATCTCTGATACTTCAACTCATGGAAGCATCATTGGTGGTCTTCAGTATTTCACTATGACTAGACCTGATTTGCCCTATGCAATGAACTATGTTGCTCATTTATGCAAGAACCTAGAACTTTTCATGTGCAATTGAGTTAAAGGGACAATTGATTCTGGGTTCACAATTACTAGAGGTGATATTTCGAAAATCATAGGCTATTATGATTTAGATTGGACAGGATATCCTGATTCTAGGAGATCTACCAGTGGTTTTTGTATTGTGCTTCGACAATCACTTATCTCTTGGTGCTCGAAGAAAGCCTACTGTGACCAAGTCTTCCACTGAAGATGAGTACAAAGCTATGTCTGTGCCAGTTGCTGAGATGCTCTAGGTATCATATCTCCTAACTGTTACATCATTCAATTTCTTCTCCATTGTTGATTTAATGTGACAATTTGAGAGCCAAAAATATTGTAGTAAATCCAGTGTGCCATGCCAGGACCAAACATATTGAAGTCGATTACCATTTGTCAGAGATTTGGTGGCCTTAGGGTGGTTGGAGATTCGTCACATTCCCTCTTTGGAGCAACCAGCTGAATTACTAACCAAGGGTCTCTCTAAAGAACTTTTTCTCTCTCTCCGAAACAAGTTGATGGTTCTGATAGATCCATCATCTTGAGGGGGCATGACAATGAATCAGAGAGTCAATCTACTGAAGGTTGAAGAAGGTGTTATAGAGGTGTAAGAACCTTCTATGATTGATTAAGTGGTAATATTGGAGACGACGGAGGTGCCTATATAAGTAAAGCGTAACTAACTTGTAACAGAATTGTTAGTTACAAGTTAGTTACAACAGAACAAAGACCTTCTCTCTCTAACTGAATGTGAAAGTATAAAAGCTAAATCAGTTGTAATTTGAGAACTAGTGTTTGTTTTTTCGGTTAATGAAATAAATTGGAGTTCTCCCAACCTTGTTTTATTACAGTTGAAAGAGGGTAAGTTTTCAGCAGACTGAACATGTTCAATTGTTCACAAGTGATCCTCAAAATGTAGAATACATTGTCAAAATCGACTTCTCTAACATAATGCTAAAATGGCAGGAAAGGTAGTCAAAAGCTACCTTCTTCTTGAGGTACACATTTCATACAATTTTTATGTTGGAGGCTGCTTTCTATAGACGTGTAGTGCCTACATTATGTGTTGTTGGTTGAATATCGGTAACTAAAGGAAGATGAACAAAGTGTTGATAATTATAGACAAGCATTTGGTAGAATACGTAGGCGTTTAAAGAGGAGAGGTGACGAAAGGATCAGAAGCAAATGATCTACTTAAAGCTTACATAAGATTAAGATATAGAGACAAGGAAGAAAGTATTCATGACCAATCAAAAGAAGTAGAAGAGACACTGTTAAACCTCTTAAAGGTCAAGGGTGTTTGATGAGAGTGGTCTTAAATAAATGGTGTATATTCATGCAGCGGTATATGAAACCCTAAGGTTGCACCATTCAGTTCCTTTCAACATGAAAATAAAGGAAGACACTATCCGATCGAACTTTAGTAAAGCCAGTAATGATGATAATAATACCGATCGTATGTAATGGGAAGTATGGAATGGTTGTAGGGAAAAGATTGACTTGAATTCGGACCAGAATGACGGAAAGATGAACCCCCAGAAGTAGGCCTGTAAACGGTAACTTATCGGATCGGATATAGGAATATCCGTATCCGAATCCGATAAATTATCCGAATATCCGTATCCGATAATTATCCGATGGATATTATAAATCAATATCCCAATCCGATAATATTAACAGATATCCGAAACTTTAACAAAATTCCAAATTTTTCCTTTAAATTTTTAACCATTAGATCTAAATGATAAATCTCAACCATACATTTTATATATTATTATGAATAAATTTAATATTTTTTATTTTTTTATATTACTTATCGGATACAGATATTTATCGGATCGAATATTAGTGTATCCGACAAGCAGATATCCGATAAGGAATATCCGTATCCATTATCCGAAATTTCAGATATTTTTGTAAAATTCGAATACGGATGCGGATCCGATGTCGAGTATTCGGATATCCATTGACAGGGTTACCCAAAAGCATGTCTAAGTTTTCTACCTTCAGCATTGGTCCAAGGACTTGTTTAGGCAAAGTCACAGTATTTATGCAAATAAAGACAGCAGCTTCAGCCGCTCTATTTAAATTAAGTCAATATATAAACCAAGTCTTCAAATATATATAAAATCCACAAGTGTTGTAGACAAGTACCACGATTTAGGAACATCATATAAATTACCTTTATTCAATTCATGTAGCAAAACGATAAACGTCTTCTTGCTTGTTTATGCTTCTTCATGACCTACCAAGGCAAGAAGCATATCTTCGTAATCACCGTGAGTGTCCTTGATAATTGCGCGGTCCAGAGCAATGCTGCTTCTTTTGTAGTACTCTTCCTTGATATGCTTCAGGTCTACCTCTGCTCGAGTAGCAACAACACGAGTAAGAGCTCCTTCATCTGTTCCTCGCTTGTTAATAGCTAGACGGAGTACCTTCTCGAAATATTTCTCAGGGGTGGTTAAACTCTTTATTGTAGCTCTCAATGCTCCAAGGAACTCATCCTTGGGATCATCCTTCAGATTCTGCAAATAAACAAAATAATTTAGTCTAAGTTAACTTAACGAGTAAGAAAGAGACGAACCTGTGAGAATGGTCCCACATGGACAAAGGGTAGTCTCATGATCATGAACATAATATCTACAGTTATTCCACTCCTCGGCAATTTTCTTAGTTGGATGCCAACAAACTTAATATGGTATCGAAGCAACCTGCGACTACATTGGTCCCATTTTACCCAACAAAAACATGTGATTGGCTCAAGGAACTTACATATGATGGAGCTTGTGAAAATAGTTCCACTCCCACATATTGAAACGGAAGTTTTATGGTCGAGAATACAATATTCATCTCCACTGATTTCTAATCATTATAGCTAGATGCCTACAAGTTTAACAAAATCACCTTGTTAATAGCATTTCCAAATTCATTGTTGTAGTGGTTAAGTGTTGCATTGAGCTGAGCCTTGCTCCTTGTTGTTATAATCCTGATGATCTCGTCGTGATTGTAGGCCTTCTCTTCAATATGCTTGTGGAGTATTTTGGCCTCTGATTTTGCCAATGTCGCGTTCACCTCTTCTCCTTCGTATCGGAATGAGCTCACAAGAAGGACCAAAAGCTGGATACAAGAGCAATTTTTTCAGTATAAAAACCTGCCGAAGTAGGTCGACAACATCGTGAAAAGTAAATCCAAATTTGATATCGACCAAAGTCCTCGAAGACCCACTAAAAAATTCAACTATTGATCTTGAGGTCATTCTAACCTTTTGGGTACCTAAACAGATTTAAAATTGGTGCAATGAAAAATGCTTTGAAGAGAATTTGAACCTCCAATCATTGTAACGAGACAACACTGTCAACAACTAAACTATAACTTCAATTTTATCTATATTTTCTTGATAATCGTACAAACTTCATTAATGGCTGGTCTCTAAGTCTACCACTAGTTTCCCTAAAAGCATTAGGGCCTAAAACAGCCGCATTGACTCCTTTATCCCCGAGCTAACCTTGTTTGATAATTAATGCTCCTTGCAACTAGTAAACAGGTACAAGTATAATTACCTTGCGGAAATCTCCAGTTGTGTGAGCTGCAACATCTTCTTCAAGAGATTTCTTGAAAAGACCATGATAAGCTTGTCTAACCAAAAACAGTTCATGTGAAGACCTTGTACAAGCTATTTCCAGAAGAACTTGGTTGCTTGCAGTCCACTTCTTTGTGGCTCTATTGGCTAATACAGCATCTCGTTCCGCAGGATCCAATGTCCATAAAAGCACTAAACTCTGTTTTGGATGAAATTACTTTATCAGAAATAAACAACATACAAATTTCTTAAGCAGTAGGTACTGATAATATGACTATGAATCAGATTAAAGACTTGTCAATTCTAACAAAAAATTGCATTCCATGAATTCACCCACTATCCAACACAAGGATAAATGGACCAAAAAATTATTATTCCTAATATGAATATTTTGCCAGTTAATATTCAGATCAGTTTGTAACAATTGGACAAATGACATTTTTGTCTCCAATATGTTTAAAATGACATTTTTACCCAAACATTTAGCAAAACACACTTTTACTTACATTGGACAAATGACATTTTTGTCCTTCTTACCAAATGGCATGTTTACCAAGTTGTCAATCTGACATTTTGGCTTTATGTAGTCAAAATTACATTTTTACCCTTTTGTTACATCAAAAACATTTACCCTTATGTTGTCAAAATCACATTTTTACTCTCATAATACCAAAATGACATTTTTACCCTTACGTGGTCTGAATGACATTCTTACTTTTATCCTGTGAAAATAGGTTGTCTACACTTTATGTTAAAATGACATTTTTACTTTTTTTATATTAGTAAAATCTCTTTTTGATCAATACGTTGTCAAAGTTACATTACATTTCTATCTTGTTTCATTAACAGCTTGACATTCTTACTCTTAAGTTAGCAAAAGTGACAAGATTGTAAACAATTTTGACAACACAAGGGTAAAAATATAATTTTGACAACACAAGGGTAAAAATGTAATTTTGACAACATAAGGGTAAAAATGTAATTTTAGCAACATAGGGGTAAAAATGTCAAAAGATTAGATAAAAACTCTTAATTGAATGTTATATCCATAAAAGTTAGTTCTTAACCAAATAACAGAGTTTGTAATTTGACAGAATAATAAATGACAACCAAAAGAAAGAACTCTTATTTCCACAGAATAAACTCTTCATGGAAACGTTTTATTTCCATGGAATTCATTTTCTGATGCCAGACACAACCTTTAAAGTGTTGACACTCATGTTACACCATCCCACCTTTGGACTATATAGCAGCTAATCTTAAAGGATGCAATTCATCTTTTTCCTGATCAAATAATTTGAGTCACGAAAATGGTGAAACAGGTTCGAGAATTCTTAATTGTTTATCTTTATTATTCAAGAGTTGATAAACAAAACAGAACACAACAAAAATAGCCTAAGAGGCTAAGACAAGCTTACCTCAAAATCACTAGTAAGTTCTTTATCAAGTTTTTGTAGGAGATCTGCTCCATAAGTTTCAGTAAATGTTTGCCTGATTAATTTGCGTTGTGTTGCATTTCTGTGAGCCAATATGTCTATTATCAGCTTCTCATTTGTTCCCCATCCTACAAACAAAAAAGGTATTCTCATTAGTCCCCATCTCAAACCTCAAGATCCAACCCTAGAAGAGATAAAGAGTCTGCCAAATCATGTTATAAAGATCTGAATGTGTCTATAAACCGTACAAATCAAATACTAATCACTGATCCAATCGAAATAATGAGATAAACGATCAATCAAAACCCCATTTACAAATCATCATTAAAAGTAATTTTCTTCCCTAATCAAAACCAGTATTCCATAGATCCGATCAAGAAAAAGAATTCAATTTTTACAATCAATAAAAACTGAAGTACTCATAGTTAGGTTTGTTTGAGAGAGAGAGGATCCAAACCATCAAAAGCTTTTTTGAGTTGCTCACAATCTTCAGCTGGGGAAGGAACAGATGCTGGAACGGTAAGAGTTGTCATTTTCAATGGAATTTGTTTGTGCCGAATCGAAAACGAACAAAAATGAAATTCAACATGAATTTTTCTTCTTACCTGCTTTATAAAGGCACGAAAAAAAACGTAACACGAAATTTTTAACCGTTTTATCGGATTCTTATTATAACGGGAACAACGTGTAAGTCTTATCTGTACGCCTAGAGGTAACGTGAGTGTTTTTCACGTACACCATCTAACCAAAGTGATTGGTTAGTTGGGGTTAGAATGTTAGATAGTTGCATGTAATGTTCACCTCCGTTTTAACGTGGGTGTATGCGAGTTTTCGTGTAAAGTGCGCACCTCGGATCTGTAGAATCATTGTTCACACGTCCGTGGGCCATAAAATGATTTGCGTGGGGGCTCACTTGTCTAGGTGCGATCATTTCTAACTCGATCTAGTGAATCATAGCCGTTGATCCAGATACACTTTTTATAGGTCCAGATACATTAGTAGCTAAGAGTAAAAAAAAAACAAAAAAATAATATATCTTCATGAGGATTGACCCAAACCTCCAAAACGAAGAGTCACCTTGGGAGATATTGATAGCAGTGCAAAATAAGTGGCAGGTTTTTTTTTTTTTTTTGTAACAAATAAGTGGCAGGTCGGTTGGCACATTTTGTGACCGTAGGGTGTTGGAAATTACACAAACAGATTGTATTTTACATAATATTACAGTTTTGTTATGGAAAAATTTATTCCTTTACCGTCAATCACGTTCTCTCCTTAAGGAATTTTTTCCTTAGAGCTTTTTTTTTTTTGTTGACAATCTCTCCAAACTTTCTCTCTCTTCAATTTTTTATCTCTTTGATAACCATCTGCCACTATACTTCTAGACTTTTTTTATTTTTTCCTCCTCCCTTTAAATTTTTGGAACAAAATTTATTTCTTTGAAAATTGTCTTTTTTTTTATTTTATTTTTAGATTTATTTTTTTTTCTTTTTTAGTTTCCTCACACAGATATTCTCTCTCCAATCTCAACAAATTTTTCTTTCTATAAAATTTTTCTCTCAAGATTTCTTGCTTTTTTAAATTGAATTTTTTCCTTTTTATATCTAATTTCTTGTTGATTTCTAATTTATCCCTCAAAATCTTTTATCTCTCTGAATTTTAAATTTCTACATTTGTCACTAAATATTTTCATTCCATTTTAAAGTTTCTTTCCATTTTCTGCTTTTGTTTTTCTCTTTTAATTACTTTCTTTATCTCAAACTTTATCTCCTTATGTTTTGACATATTTTTTTAAGATTTCAAAGTATTGGACATTTTGTTATATATAGTACATAATCAAATGTCTTATACATTCCTTCATAACCATAACTTAATTTAATGAACATTTACATATCATTTTTGTATGTACATAACCAAATTTATTGTATTGTACATATGATTATGTTCTATACACTTTTCAAAATTATTACAAGAACCGAATTTGATAGCCGACATGCTCGACCAGTTGGGCGCAGGGTGTCACCAAGCCGTTCGACCCACCTTTTGAACTTTGATTCAGGAAAGAAACTATAGGACTAGGGGTGGCAATTTGGTCCGGACCGGCAGGGTTTCGCCCAAGCCCACTGATGTGACGCGAAAATGTCACATTTGGAGCGCTTAACTTAGACTAATTAGTCATTTTCGAGTGTTATCAATAATATTATATGAGTTTTTCATCTTAGGTACCTATTTTGGAGTTAAACATGAAATTTGGAACAAAAAGAGCGAATTATCACTATCATTTCATGTGCCCAAAACGAGAAAATGACTTCAAGCAAACCAAATTACAAGTGGAGGCAATGACGAGTCCGACGGTGAAAACGGAAGTTAATTCGGAGTTCGAACGAGGAAGTTATGGAAGAAAGAAGTCTGAGGGTATTTTAGTCCTTTGTGAGAATTTGAAGATGTAGAGACAAGGATGGAGGCAGCCTCTCGGTTTCTAAATCAAAGCCCAAAACCAAGTCCAAGCCCAAGAAATACTAAGAGAAGAAGAAATGTGTAGAGATTTTATGGGCACCCATTTGTGGTCTAAAGACTTAGTCAAGTTTGACTAAGTCTAGGGTT
>BEHA01000254.1:74297-86676 GCA_002897215.1 Eschscholzia californica subsp. californica
GAGTTGTCATTTTCAATGGAATTTGTTTGTGCCGAATCGAAAACGAACAAAAATGAAATCTAACATGAATTTTTCTTCTTACCTGCTTTATAAAGGCACGAAAAAAAACGTAACGCGAAATTTTCAACCGCTTTATCGGATTATTATTATAACAGGAACAATGTGAAAGTCTAATCTGTACACCTAGAGGTAACGTGAGTGTTTTTCACGTACACCATCTAACCAAAGTGATTGGTTAGTTGGGGTTAGAATGTTAGATAGTTGGATGTAATGTTCACCTACGTTATAACGTGGGTATATATGAATTTTCGTGTAAAGTGCGCACCTCGGATCTGTAGAATCATTGTTCACACGTCCGTGGTCCATAAAATGATTTGCGTGGGGGCTCACTTGTCTAGGCGCGATCATTTCTAACTCGATCTAGTGAATTATAGCCGTTGATTTAGATACACTTTTTATACGTTCAGATACATTAGTAGCGGTTCAACAAAAAAAAAAAAAAAAAGATACATTAGTAGCTAAGAGTCAAAAAAAAACTAAATATATATCTTTATGAGGATTGACCCAAAGCTCCAAAACGAAGAGTCACGCAGGGAGATATTCATGGCAATGCAAAATAAGTGGCATGTCCATTTGCAGATTTGGTGACGGTACGTTGTTGGAAATTACACAAACAGATTCGTGTTTTACATAATATTACGATTTTGTTATGGAAAAATTTAAGATTATTTTTTAAATAGTCCCCAATTTTATGATCAGCTTTCTGTCTAGTCCCTACTTTATCAAAAATATCCAGATAACTCTCTTTTTCAGTTACTGTTATAACTCCGTTAACTAGTCATTACCTCTCTCTCCTTCATCTCATCACCTCTCTCTGCGACCTCATCTTCTCGCCATCTCATCGTCTTCACCGGCGAAGGTCGTTGGCCGGTCAATTTTTCGGTCGGCGACCTTCAAACATTAAAAAAAATAATAATAAAAAATTCCTCTCCACTCTCTTTCCAAAAAAAAATTATTATTTTTTATTTCCTCGTTCTCTCTCTAAATGCTCCAATGAAGGGGTTTCCCCTTCGCCAGAGGTCGGACAGAAATAGATCTTGAAGGTCTGCCGGAACAGACCTTCAAGATCTGTTCGAAACAAACCTTGAAGGTCTGCGCGAACAAACCTTCAAGGTCTGCTCGAACAGATCTTGAAGGTCTGGCTGACCTCCGGCGAAGGGAAACCCCTTCGCCGGAGTATCTAGAGAGAGGAAAGAGGGAATTAAAAAAAAATTAGAATAGAGGAGAGAGGATTTATTTATTTATTTTTTAAATGTTTGAAACTCGCCGACCGGAAAATTGGTCGGCCGGCGACTTTTGCCAATGAAGATGATGAGGTAATGAGATGGAGGAGAGAGAAGTGATGACTAGTTAAGGGAGTTATAACAGTAATTGAAAAGGGGGTCATCTAGGTATTTTTGATAAAGTAGGGGGCTAGGCAGGAAGTTGGTCAGTTGGGGGTTATTTGGGAAATAACCCTACAATCTATTCCTCTTTACCGTTAATCACTTTCTGTCCTTCCGAAATTTCTCTCTCCAAACTTTTTATTGCTTTATTTGTTGACAATCTCTCCAAACTTCCTCTCTCTTCAATTTTTTATCTCTTTAATAACCAACTACAACTATACTTCTAGATTTTTTTCCTCCTCTCTCTAAATTTTTGGAACAAAATTTAATTCTTTGAAGTCCTTTTTTTTTTATTTTCTTTTCAGATTTATTTGTTTCTTTTTTTAGTTTCCTCACACATATATTTTCTCTCCAATCTCAACAAATTTCATTCTTTATAAAAATTTTCTCTCAAGATTTCCTGCTTTTTGAAATTGAATTTTTTTCTCTTTATATATAATTTCTTGTTAATTTCTAATTTATCTCTCAAAATCTTTTCACTCTCTGAATTTTATTCTTTCTCCCTATTTTCTTTCCAGATTGTTCGTTCTCTTTACAATAGTTTCTTTCCTGTTTTTTTTTTGCTTTTTAAATTTCTACTTGTCACTAAATATTTTCATTCCATTTTAAAGTTTCTTTCCATTTTTTGCTTTTGTTTTTCTCTTTTAACTACTTTCTTTCTCTCAAACTTTATCTCCTTATGTTTTGACATATTCTTTTTAAGATTTCAAAGTATTGGACATTTTGTTATATACAGTACATAATCAAATGTCATGTACATTCCTTCATAACTATAACTTAATTTAATGAAAATTTACATGACATTTTTATATGTACATAATCAAATGTCCTATACACTTTTAAAAATTATTACAAGAACCGAATTTGATAGCCAACATGTTCGACCAGTTGGGGACAGGGCGTCACCAAGCTGTTCTAGCCACCTTTTGAACTTTGATTCAGGAGAGAAAGTGTAGGACTAGGGGTGGCAATTTGGTCCGAACCAGCGGGGTTTCCCCCAAGGCCACCCCTAACAGGAAGAATTTTACCGACTCGTTTATTTAACGGTTCGGGTATGGTATGAAATTAAAAAAAATAATTGGGTATGGTGCTAGATAGTAAACTTTGCCCTGCCTCGAGTAGTATGTTATATATTAAGGTCGCGGCTTTGGAGAATAAAGAAAATTCTCGGGGGAATAAATTCTCGAGGGAATCCAGATTTTTTTGAAAGTTCTCCGGGGAATAAATTTTTATGGGGAATACAAAATACATTTTTTGAAAGTTCTCCTCTATCTCATCTGTTCTCTCTGCCACTTCATCTTCCCGCCACCTCATCATCTTGTCCGGCCAAGGTCGTCGGCCGGCCAATTTTCCGGCCTACGACCTTCAAACATAAAAAAAAAAATTAAATTAATTTTTTTTTCTCTCTTCTCTCTCTCTCCAATTTTTTTTTTCCTTTCCTCTCTCTCTCTAGAACAGATCTAGAGAGAGAGAGTAGAACACGAACAGACCTCCATTTGCTTGTGACTCATCAAACCCATCATCTAAATCATACAAATTCTGCAAAACTTCATTACCCATTTCTCTAAGATCTAATCTCTCATCTAACTCTAGATGAAAAAATATCTCAACTCGTTAACACAGCTCCATCAATTCCAAGATTAGGTATTCCTAGTAATGAATGGTGGTCTGAAGCATTACATGGTGTCTCTGGTTTTGGAAAAGGAATCCATTTTAATGGTTCCATTAATGTTGTAACTAGTTTCCCTCAAGTTATTTTAACTGCTTCTTCCTTTGATACCCATCTCTCGTATAGGATTGGACAGGTAAAAATTAATCAATACCCTAACTTTTAAATCATAAATTGTCATTTAAAAAGATTGAATATTTGGGTTTTTATTTTTTGAAGGCTATTGGAATGGAAGTAAGAGCAGTTTATAATGCAGGACAAGCAAGTGGAATGACATTTTGGGCACCAAATATAAATATATTTAGAGATCCAAGATGGGGAAGAGGACAAGAAACACCAGGTGAAGATCCTGGTCTGATCACTGATCTTCACGAACAGACCAGGTCTGTTCGTGAAGATCTAGTCTCTCTCTCTTTAGATCTGTTCTAGAGAGAGAGAGGAAAGGAAAAAAAGAAAAATTTTGGAGAGAGAAATTTTTTTTTTTTTTTTATGTTTGAAGGTCGCCGGCCGGAAAAATTTGTCGGCCGGCGACCTTCGCCGGAGAAGATGATGAGATGACTTGAAGATGAGGTGGTAGAGAGAGGTGATGAGATGGAGGAGAACTCCAAAAAATTAGAAGTCCCTTAGCAATAAAAAAAACATAAAAGTCAATCTTGTTTGACTAGTTTTAAGAAAAGTCTTCATTCCCCGGAGAATTTTCTTTATTCCCCAAAGCCGCGGCCTATATTAAATATATGTTACATTTAAAGTTATGTTGTTAAAAGTTTAATCTTATATTATCAATTTACTAGAGTTTGGCACAGTTGAATATAATCATGTCTAGCTAGACCCACGTCCAAACCAATTAAGTGCTCCTTTTTTTTTACCTGTATCGGAATCTTATTGCTATTTTGTTATGTTTGATAGCGAAAATGCGGGTTTATTGGCTTTGACACAAGTTGGAAGTAGAAGAGTCGTTCAAATAGCAGCGGCATTCATGATCTTCTTTTTTGTATTAGGTACAACAATGTACCTAAGTTTTGTTTTCTCACTCATCTGACTCAAATGGACCTAAAATCAAATCAAATCTGCCATTCAAACGACCCAAACATCACAAGTCAAATTTCAGTTTTGACTTGAAAAAACAAAATAACTTTGTGTTAGAATTTGTTTTCATCGGTTAGATGAACTACTTATTCATTAGTTTGATCACTCTTTGGTATATTATATTAAATTAAATTTCTGTACTCTTAAGTTGATCTAATTTTTCCGTACTTTATGTTTTAAATAAGGAAAATTCGGAGCATTTTTCGCGTCTATTCCTCTACCAATCGTTGCAGCATTATATTGCATTATGTTTGCGTATGTCTGTATATCTCTCACTATAAAATCTAAGAATACAAGGAGAACTTAATGAAGCTGTGTGCTTTTTTAATTATGGGTTATCTTTTTGTGGTCTCAACAGCTTCTGCTGGTATTGGTCTGCTTCAGTTCTGCAACCTCAACAGTTTCAGAACAAAATTCATATTGGGTTTCTCTCTTTTCATGGGCCTTTCTGTGCAACAATACTTTCGCGAATATTACTTGGTTTCTGGTTATGGGCCTGTGCATACCCGTTCTTTAGCGGTAAGCCGATTCGAATAATCTTTATTACTTTTCTTTAGCAACTTTTCGACTTAATCAAAGTTTCTACCCTTTTCAGTTCAACGACGTAGTGAACGTTATCTTTTTATCTCCTGCAACGGTAGCTGCCATTGTTGCTTTTTCTTAGACTTGACACTTTGGCGAAGAGATACTGTAATTCGAAGAGACTGTGGATTGATATGGTGGGAAAAGTTCGTATATTTTAAGACAGAT
Organism: Eschscholzia californica subsp. californica; assembly: GCA_002897215.1. NCBI lineage: Eukaryota > Viridiplantae > Streptophyta > Magnoliopsida > Ranunculales > Papaveraceae > Eschscholzia > Eschscholzia californica. Next base: position 79,248 of record BEHA01000254.1, read on the forward strand.
ACAAGAAGCGCCGAGTTTTATTCACTTCCATATAACCTCAATAAATATTTTCCTTCAATCTAATCTGCCAAATTTGCGTTTCACTATCCTTACATACTTGTGCTTTTAATTGCATCTTATTGGTTAAGGATATATAACGGCATAGTTTTCATTTCATTATGTTTTACATAGCGGGGTCTTTTGTGTTTTTTTTTTCCGTAAGTAGCTTGACTCATTTACGATTTGGATAAATGTAAATTCGACATTAGTATATGGTGATATTATTTGCGAGAACAATCCCAAACGCAAGAACAGAAGTTTCATATGCGTAGGGCTTTTCTATCATTGCCAATTAGTCATTTTTCGATCCTCAAGTATTTATGTTCATAATAAACTTACAACGTGAGGACAACTTAAATGTTGAAATATTAAAATATATTCATCGTATATCAACAACACTTGGCTGGAGTTGTCACTACGTAGGTTTTCACTTTTCACCCTCTAAATCTTGGGTTCAAGACACCTATATATACTTATTACCTTTATAAAAAGGAAAAAAAAGTAAGAAAAAGAACATGAGCACCAAAAGCAATGTCTCCTTGTATAATATGGATTTCAAACATTTATGATCCGCATATGAATGAATCAAACTATTAAACCCTCGAGCTGTTAGTGAACTATGTCCACAAGAATTGTGAGCGATACAAATACTCCAATATATAAAAATATTCTTGTTATTGTTTCGACTTATATTCTCCAAAAAGTAGATCCCTCTCTAAGGGCAAATCCAATGTATGGGGCTGGGAGCCCGGGCTGAGGGGCTCCCAGCCCCAATTGTTACCGTTGGGAGTATCCATCGGTAACAAATGGGTTAAAGATCCCCCAAAAAGGGGATCACCCCACTTATATTTTATTTTTTTTATTTTTTTTTCAATTGATTTTTTTTATTTTCTTAAAATGTTTTGAACTACTTATTTGTTATTTTTTTCTCTTTTTTTTTGTGTGTTTATCTTTTTGAAATTATCTATCTCGAATAATATCACATTTTCAGATTTCGACTATAAATTATTAGATTTCGACTATAAATTAAAATGTAATATTATTTGAGAGAGATAATTTCAAAAAGATAAATGCCAAAAAAAAAGTAGTTCAAAACATTTTAAGAAGATTAAAAAAAAATCAATTGAAAAAAGAATAAAGAAAATTAAAAAGAAGTGGGGTGGATCTCCTTTTTAGGAGATACAACCCAAATATGACCATTGAGGCAGCCCAACGACCATATTTGGGAGATGGGAGCCCCCCAGCTCGGGCTCGCATTTGGGAGCATGATGGGCCTAAAAGGTTACCCTAAAAGGTCGCCACCCGCAAGTATACCGGCGTCAAGTAATAACCCGGTAAGACCGAGATCGATCCACGAAGATAGGAAGGTAATAAGAATATCGAGAAAGTCTAGCCCACCGGTCTAGGTGTCAACCACTAACTCAGACTAAAATGAAAAGATGATAATTGGGGTTTTGATTGGTTTATAATAAATAAACAAATAAAACGATCTAATCTAAAAGTGAGAGGTGAGAGAGATTCGGGAAAAATGGTCGAGCAAGAATAAAGTGAGGATACTTCGATCCACAAAATCGATAGTGACTATTACTAATAATCAATAAGAATGAAAAGTTAGTTAACTTCACCCATTTACTTGGATTGGTCAACGAATTCTTTGTATAACTCAGATTCTAGTCCATGAACGGTCTAAAAACCCGGAAGATTTTATCATTAAAAGTATTAAAACTCATTTGTCACATCAAAACATGTTTCACGAGTATCCGAATGCAAAAGCTAGCTAGACATGGTGGAACACATAATAAACGAGAAGATAATAAAGAAAGACATAAGTTAAGGTGAAAATCTCCCTATTCCGATGAGGCGCAAGGCTAGGATCGTCGGAATAAATGGTTCATTAAGTGCTGCTGATCTCCCCTAGCAATATCCAGATTTCCCCTTAATAATGCAGATTAGGTGTCCCCTCAGTCAAACCAGAGCTCCCTTTAGTAACAGAGTTGTCTTCTTCCTCATAAGCAATAACCACCATGAAAGCTTTAAACCAAGCTTTCTCTCTCTATAAAATCAACACCAAAGCACAAATAGAACTCAAAGGAAGCAAGGCAATGATGAATCAAGTAAAACCCCTAAACTTTCCGGCCAAAATAATGGCCGGAATCACTACAACCGAGTCCGACAAAGATCAACAATTTCCGGCCAAGAGAACTTGAACCAAGCTGTGTCGTGTTGCTGCTGTTCCCGTGTTCTTGGCCTCGATTTGATGCAACCGAGCTGCTGTAATGGAATCCCGTGCTCGAGTACTCAAATGGTGAAAACCCGAGCTGCCTCCTGTTCTTGAAAACCCCTAGACCCGAGTTGCAGCTGCCTTCGAGCTGCTGCTGTTCCCGAGCTGTTCTTCAAGTGCCCGTGAGCTGCTGTTCAAGAGAAGCTAGCTGTTGTGAAGGCTGATCCCGATCTGTTCTTCAAGTACCCGTGCTGCTACTGCCGTTCTCTGACTTTAGTTCCAACCGAGCCGGCCTAAGCTTGGCCGACCTATTGTGCTGGCCGGACCAAGCTTGGCCGGCAACTCTCCCCTCCTTTCTCTCTTACTTTCTCTCACTCCCTTCAAAACCTCCCTAAACCCTAGCTCCTTATTGTAGAAGATGAAGTCTCCCACTAAAAACCCTAGGTCTCTTTGACTTTTGACCCAATTAGACTTAGTCATGAGACTTTGAGGACCCTTTAGACGGGGCTGCTCATAGAATCTTGAATTCTTATCTTCTTTATACTCTTGGGCTGTTACTTCTCATTAGAAACCAAGGAGGTGCCTTCAAATTTGTCATTTCTCTCGACTTCTTTATTTCTTTTCGGGTTATTTAGTAAAGACCCCCCCAGTTATTTAGCTATATTAGGGAACAAACCCCAAAACGATTATGCTTTAGGGGTTACCCCCCAATCTCTATTTCTCCGTCAGAAGCCCGTTATGTTGCAAGCGTGCGAATCACGTGTGTTTCATTTGACGATCTTACCCTCCAGCGTAATCAACGGTTCTGAGTTTTTTAATATCATTTAAGACTCCCTCAACTACCCATTTTTGGGTGAAAACGCGGGAAAGGAGAGCGAAGGGTTTCTGATTCATCCCAATCGTGGAAACCCTAGTTTTTTTTCGATTACAACCAGAAATCGAAGGAGATTCAAAGGGGTTTGCTAGTATTCAACTCCGATTTCTCCCTCTAATGGCAGAAGGTTCATCTGGAAGTGGGTTGCAAGTATCTAAACCTGAAATTCCTTTTTTGTTTCATTCGATTCCTGATGAACATACTTCACAGATTAGATACCATGTTGTTAACCCTAATTACTGTGTCCTTGTATGAGTTGACATTACGGTTTTTGTTTACCATTTAGGTATGTACAACTTGAATCCATTAATAGAGGGTTTAAGGATTTTAGTAGTTTCTGTTTAGTGCTTTTACTGATTTCAACCTATGTTTTAGAGTATTAGTTGTTTTCTTTGTTTGATTTCCATTATGTTAGAGAATGAGTTGATTAGTTACCATGAAGTTAGACATCTTTTCTTTCATGTTAATGTGATTTCATAGATTCTGTTTTAGAGTATTAGTTGTTTTCTTTGTTTGATTTCCATTATGTCAGAGTATGAGTTGATTAGTTACCATGAAGTTAGACAATGTTTTCTTTCATGTTAATGTGATTTCAATCTATGTTTTAGAGTATTAGTTGTTTTCTTTGTTTGCTTTCCATGATGTCAGAGTATGAGTTGATTAGTTACCATGAAGTTAGACAATGTTTTCTTTCATGTTAATGTGATTTGATTATCTTGATTGATTCTCAATGAACCAGGCCTATGAGAGAGCTTGGGTGTAATAGTCTAGTGGTACATTATGATGGTTATTGGAAGATTAGTCCCAAGTCATCCAAATGGGATTGTGGAGACTATTTGAGGGGTAAGATTGCTTTATTTGAAAAGGTTGATGGTGATGAGCTGAATTTGATTGATTTCGTAAAAGGTATGGGGGATAGAGACAAAGATTTAGTAGGGCATAGCATGGTGTTCATATACTTGAAAAAGGGAATGAAGTACACTATTGGCAAAGAGGTTGATTTGCTGAAATGGTGGTCAGAGGGTGATATAGATCAATGGGGAAGGGCCCAATTGTTCCTTGATCATACACCACCCTTGACGTCACCAAAGAAGAAGGGTAAACAGATTGCTTCTGAAGAGGGTCCATTGTCTAATGATTCTTTTAATGAAGCACTAGATGATATTCCAAACCTTGATGGTATTGATCCTATGGCTGAAAACAACAATGAGTGTAAGATTCTTCTTTCTCAAGCTATTCCCAATGATGTCTTGTCTGAACCTCAACTACCTCAAGACCCTCAGACTACCTCAAGACCCTCAGACTGAGGGAATACCACTTGAATTAGATGATATCATGGTTGAAGAAGAGTACTTTAGCTACAACTCATCAAGTGATGATGAGTATGACCCAACCAAAGACAATGAACAAGATAGGTCTGACTCTGATGTTGATATAGTTGAACCACCATCTGGGGAGTTCAGTGAGTTTGTAAAGGAATCAACAGATCTTTACAGTGAACAAGAGTCTTTAGAACATAAGAGGTCAGAGTTGCCAAGGGGTGTGATAACTGAAGGCATGAAGTGGGAAAATCTAGTGGAAGCAAGGAAATTCTTGAGAAGGTTTGCTGTTCTTAATAGATTTGAGTATAAGTACATTAAAAATGAGGATTACAGGTTAAGGGCTAAGTGTGTTAATGCAGATACTGGATGTCCTTGGTTGTTTTATGCTAGGAAAAGTCCAAAAGATAACTTCTCAATGGTCTTGAAACATATTGAGAACACACATACTTGTGAACATAATTCCAAATTGAAGAACAAGATGGCAAGATGTAGTTTTGTAGCTGAAGAGTTAGAAGATACTATTAGGATTCAAGGAGCAAGTGATTATCTATTTAATGTCTATGAAGTGAATACCCCAAATAGGTGGACAGTTAACTTGACTACTTTCAGTTGCTCTTGTTGTGTCTGGGACTTGACTGGCATCCCTTGTATGCATGCTGTCCCTATCATTTTGCAAACAAGGATACCATGGGCAGAGTGAGTGTATATCTTCATTTTGTATCTTATTTTCTCTTTGATTTGTCATTAAGATACTAATGTTATGAATACTTGTGCTTGTAGGTTTTGCAGTCTTTTCCATAGAGTAGCTACTTATTTGGAGGCTTATGGTGGATTTATCACCCCCATGAAACAAATGCAATATTGGGGAGAAGTAAGTATACTAAGTCTGATTTCATCTAATGATTTCATCTTATGTACTAAGTCTGATTTCATTACAAGTACTAAGTCTGATTTCATTACAAGTACTAAGTCTGATTTCATTTGATCATATACTAAGTCTGGTTTCATTTGATCATATACTAAGTCTGATTTCATTAAGAGTACTAAGTCTGATTCATATACTAAGTCTGATTTCATTTGATCATATACTAAGTCTGATTTCATTTGATCATAAACTAAGTCTGATTTCATTTGATCATATACTAAGTCTGGTTTCATTTGATCATATACTAAGTCTGATTTCATTAGAAGTACTAAGTCTGATTCATATACTAAGTCTGATTTCATTACAAGTACTAAGTCTGATTCATATACTAAGTTTGATTTCATTTGATCCTATACTAAGTCTGATTTCATTTGATCATATACTAAGTCTGATTTCATTTGATAAACTAACTCTGATTTCATTTGATGTACTAATTCTGATTTCATTACAACTTTACTCATTGAATAGTCAGCATATGAGGTCCTGCCCCCAATCATACTAAGGCCTGCTGGGAGACCAAAGAAACAGAGGAGAAGAGATGCTGATGAAGGTCCTTCACAACCAAAACCAAAGAAAAGGTGCAGCAAATGTTTGGGGTTTGGTCACAACAGCAGGACCTGCAAGGGACCACCTCAGCCAGGAGCAAGAGCACCAAAACCAAGAGCAAGAACACAACCAACAACACAACCAAGAGCAAGAGCACAACCAACTGTTTCACAACCAAGTGCATCACAACTACCTTCTTCACAAGCTGGGTCTTCACAACCAAGAGCAAGAGCAAGAGCACAACCAACTGTATCACAACCAACTGTTTCACAACCAAGTGCATCACAACTACCTTCTTCACAAGCTGGGTCTTCACAACCAACTATTTCCCAACCATCATCTTCACAAACTACTGTTAGGGTTGCAGGTAATACTGGAGGATGTATGACATATTTTGGAAGGAGCCCAACTAGACCACACAGTCAAGTGTTTAAGCCATCCAAATTGGTACCAAGGAGACCAGGAAAGCAAGTCTAACATTTAAGCTTGTTGATTTGTGATGCAAATGGTCATGAACATCTTAGTATTTTGTTTAGTTTATATGGGTATATGGTATATGGTACATGTGGTACATATGGTTTGAAACTTAAGCTTTTTTGGGTATATGGGTATATGCTATTTCAAACAAGTATGGTATTTTGTGGTGTTTTGTCTAGTTTATATTGGTATAAAACTTAAGTACTCTGTTTCTTTTGGAAGTGTTTGAATAGATGATGAATCTTATTTTTATTAGATAATTGGTTTGATACATCTCTTACATTTCTTTCATGGCTTTCTTACATTACAATTCTTAAATGTATTACAAAAGTCTTCTAAAGTAGTATTGATGACAATTTGAGTTTGGGTAGAAGTAGTTGGTTGGTTTGAAGGGGTCTTATTCAGTGGGCAATACTTCTTCCAATGACCAGGATCACCACATCCATAACATCCCACTGTTAAATGTTGTTTTACAGGATGTTTTCCAGACAGAAAGAGAGGTATTGCTTCATCTAGCCATTGAAAGCTATTACATTTCAGGTATTGACACCTCAAATACTTCCTTCCAGGGTTTTTTGATGTGCTTGACACTAGAACTTTTCGAATGCCATCACATTTTGCATTTGTACATGCTGAGTACATAAATGGACAATTGAAGGCTTCATGTGCTTTGACCTCACAAATTTGGCAGCTCATTTCCTGTAAAAGCATGAATAAAATGACAGTTAATGAAGGACCCCCACTGTAAATCAACTATTCAGGGAAGGACCCCCATTACAGTTTTGCTGATGAAGACCACTAATGGCTTACCTGGTTCGTTTCTTCCCTTTTAACACCTCCTCCCATTCCTTGTTCCACTGTCTTTGATTGATTTGGGGTAAGAAATCGGTTTCAAACTCAACCAACAGAGGGGTTTATATAGATAGAAGGGTTCATACGACCGTTGGGAAAGAGAGGGGTGATTTTGGTATATATTTCAAACGGTAACTGGGGAGGGCAAAATCGTTAAATGAAACACACGTGAT
>BEHA01000254.1:109694-121661 GCA_002897215.1 Eschscholzia californica subsp. californica
ACCATTTAAGTACAACATAAATATATGATCATACAAGTATTACATCACTAGTACAAATATAAATATACTTAGATGGTGTAAGGAGCTGGCTTGGGCAAGTCCTTAACAACACCACAAAGTTCAACATTATCAGGGACATTGTATTCATCTCTGAGTGATCGAGCTGGTGATTGAACACTGATGTACATTTGTTGCCCTAAGTAGTTCCTTTCCCAAAGGGTAGACCTCAAGTTCCACATTCCGGCGTTATCGAAAGTAAGCATTATGGCTGCCCAACAACCTGGGTAGACTTGAATTGAGTGTCTGCTCACAGCATCAAGCAAGTTGTAGTTCTTTCTCTTCTCTGGTGTCCATTTTCCAGCTTCAATAGCCACGGCGAAGAATGAGTATCCATCCAAATGCCATGACTGGATTGACTTCTCGTGGTTCTCGAATATGATTTCAACAAAGTCACGGAAAGTTGCGTTTAGAACGTTTGGTGCAACCGTGATCTTAGTTTCAGCATCTACTGTGGGTTCGTCAGAGATAAGGTTGTACTTGAATACCTGGTCAGGAGCTCCGTAGTATTCAGCTAGTTTGAGAGGAGTCTCTGGGTTAGTGTGTGAGACACCGTTAATGGCATAACGAAGCTTTCCATCGACAGTGGAGGCAGAGTTAACGATCTTAATGGTGCGGGTAATGTTGATACCACCGTAATGGTAAGAACCTTGTGGGTTAGGTCTGGCAGCACTAGCGGTAAGATTCCATCGGAAGGAACGGAACTGATTGAGTGAGAATAGAATACCTGTGGGTGCCTCAGGTAGCTCAACAGAAGCAGGACCTTGACTGTTTTCGTAGCTGATAATGCCAGTAACGTTAAGGACATCCTTGATAAACCTGGTTGAAGCAACCATTAAGTAGTCTTTTGGCTCCTGGTTTGCTGTCACCAACACGGATAAGCACTGACCGACGTGAATGTCGAGGGACTTGTAGTCATTTTGAACAACATGAGATCCATCCATCTCGACCAACTTCATGGTGTGACCTTGAATCCTAAAGTTCAAAGAAGTCTTGATTCCAACATTGCAAATCCTGTACCTGTAAGTCTTACCTGCCTTCATGGTGAATTCGGGTTTGGCATCTTTGCCAGACTTACCATTCAAGAGGACACCGTCGGGCCTCTTAATGGTCTTACCATCATCCAAGGTCTTCTTAAGATCGGTGTGACTACTAGTATACCAATCACCAATAAGAACAGTGTAATCGTCTTCAGGGTCAGCGAAGGGGACAGGAATGAGAAGACGACTATTGACACGAAGACCACCGAAGCCACCAACAGCTCGGTGCATACCGATACTTGGGTAGTAAATGTAGCTACCAATCTGATCCTTAACTTGGAAATGGTAGGTGAAGTTCTTACCAGGTTGGATAGGACAGTTAGTTCCTAACATACCATCTTGCCATGAATTCTTCCTGTGTTGAACACCATTCCATGTCAAGAGGAAAGGTTCGTCGAGGTTGTTGAAGACGTTAACGACGATGTTGTTGTTGGTGGTGGAGTTAATGTTAGGGCCAGGGAATTGGTTATTAATGAGAATGGCTTGTTGAGGGACTCCAAGAGGAGAGATGGTGCCATAGCTTACATTCCATGTAAAGAATAAGTAAGGATCTTCGGCACGGACGAGAAGTGTTGATGTTGATAAACACAACAACAATGCAAGAAATGATACATAGGCAGCCATCTCTCTAGAGCTCTCTCTATATATAGATGTGATTGTTCTCCCCTTGTATGAATTTATATTTTATAAAGAAATGACTACCTTAAAGAGTTATAATGGAATATAACTCTGAAGGTTGTGATTTGAAAGATGAGATTTCTTCTCCTTTTATACTCTTAAAATTATGACTTGATTGTTATTTTAAGACAACCATAATTCAAGGGCATAAAGTTAGGATAGCCATTAATTCATTGTTCTTTCTCTTCCTTGTTTCTCTCTTGGTGTTCATTTCAAGTTAGAATAGGTCAAAACAGAATGTTCTCTAGGTAAAAAGGAATTGAAGGACTTTTATTATAACTGTTATAACCGTTATTCACCTTCTACATAGTGGCATAGTTCGAGCTGGGCCGGTTCGGTCCATGAACCACATATGTCGACTCAACGTAAGCCCATGGCCATGACTTCCTCCACGTTTGACAAAAAGAAATATTGTATTTATCTCTTTCTTCCGTTACACCGTTAACAAGTAGTGTTTCGTCTTTTTTTTGTTGCGAAAGATACACTTTTAGGCTATTGTAAGATATGTCAATTTCAGGAACTCAAGTACACATGAACAAGGTCACCTATGCACTTTTCTTCTTACATTTTTTCGCAAGATCACTAGCTCCTTTGGAATACACGTAAACAAAGCATTGATCGCATCTCTCAAAATTAATGTGGATGCATCTTTTGTTGATATACACAACTGTATTGGTGTTTGTTTCATCATCTACGATTCCCAGGCAAAATTCATCGAAGCTAAAGCAGAAGCACTGCGTGCGCGCACTAGTGAGGAAAGTGAAGCAAAAACCATACTTACAGAGATTCTATCGAAGTAACATTGGAGGTGCTCATAGTAACGGGCACCTCCCATTAACCAAATCGGCAAGAGTAATAGAAGATTGCAAATATATTAGCTTCCAATATAATTAGAGTAGTTTTCGTAATTAGATTTGTTATTTCTACTTTTGTAATTAGGATTTCCATTTTAATCTTTGCCATTAAGTAAATTCTTCTCATATAAATATTTGTAAATTCAACCAATGAAATACCTTTGAACTCTCAATCTTCTCTGTGTATCTCTAATTCTTCTTTAAGTGCCAACAACCCTTGGTTGGAGTGGTAAGAGGTATAATCTTCCATCTTAGTGGTCAAGGGTTCGAGGCACACGCTTAACGAGTCAAAAAAAAATTCTTCTTTAGGCGAGTCCGTTGTCTTGGAAATCTAAGAAACAACTGACCGTCTCCCGATCATATGCTGAGGCAGAATACCGTGCCCTTTGTTTGCTTACTGCCGAGCTCTAATGGTTGAAGTACCTTTTACAGGACTTTCGGATTTCTATTCCAGAACCTTTTCAAGGTTTATGTGACAACAAAGCAGCTATGCATATCGCTGCTAATCTAGTTTTCCACGAACGAACAAACCATATCGAACTCGATTGCCACTTTGTTCGTGAGAAACTTGAAAGTGGTTTTATCCAAATATCTCATGTTCGCTCTGCAGATCAGGTAGCTGATGTTTTCACAAAGCCTCTTGGCTCTGACCAATTTCATCGATTAACTTCCAAGTTGGGCTTGACTCAGATTTCTTCTTCAGGTCCAACTTGCAGGGGGTATTGAACTATTGAAGTAACAATGGAGGTGCTCATAGTAATGGGCACCTTCCATTAACCAAAACGGCAAGAATAATAGAAGATTGCAAATATATTAGCTTCCAATATAATTAGAGTAGTTTTCGTAATTAGATTTATTGTTTCTACTTTTTTAAATAGGATTTCCATTTTAATATTTCCCATTATGCAAATTTTTCTCATGTAAATTCTTCTATAAGTATTTGTAAATTGAATCAATGAAACTCCTTTGAACTCTCAGTCTTCTTTGTGTATCTCTAATTTAACGATTCGTTGGGCGATGGCTCACAAGTATATGCACATCATAATTGAGAAGGATAACCGAAGTCTCATCCAGCATCTAAACCACTCAAAGCATCCAATCTAATGGCAATCGGAAACCCACATACAACTAATAAGAGAGCTCACCCCTTAATTTACTGATATCAAATTCTCTCACATTACCAGGATATAGAACTCTTCGGCGGACAAACTCGCTAAATGAGCTCGGAAAACTCAAGGATGTAGATTTTGAAAATATATCCCAAAATTTATTTCTAATATGTATTGTAATTTAACTCGTATTTCTTAAACTGAAGTTACCTTTAACAAAAGTTAAAAGTACACGTAAAGTTGTAAACAAGGACGTCTATTCATTTTTCTTCTCCGATTAGTTTTCTTTTGCAAGATAACTAGCTCCTTCCGGTCGTATAAAATTCAGTGGTACATTTATTTACATGGGTGTGGAGGCAGTGTCCCCATCTACATGGGGCCCTTTGACCTTGAAGTCATTATAAATTATTTACATTTTTTGTTGCAAGAGTTAATATATACATCTAGTACTCAACTGAGTAAAGTACATTTCAACAAAAAAAAACTCAGTAACATACAATTTTTTGTATATATATTTTAAGATCATTATGTCAACAGATATATAAAATGATTTCAATTGAAATATTTACATTTTCATCTATTGTTTTCTTAAAAAAAATCAACCTAGATACTATCGATTATGTGGAAATGAATAGGTTTTTTTTCGTTACCATAATCATAAGAGATTGTAGTATTATAAGTTGAATCTAACTTTTATGCCATTGAAATATTTCAAAGTTTAATACCATGGTCAAAAGAGAAATAGCAGGATCTAAGGACAACTAGAAAAATCAAATACACCCATTAGTTCATTGAAATGGTTGTTAAATCCTAATTTTAACCAACTTCCAAAAACAGTAAAAAGAGATCAACCAACTCTCCAAGTCATCTCTCTCTCTCTCTCTCTCTCTCTCTCTCTCTCTCTCTCTCTCTTTATGGCTATGGCTATGAGAAGTTCACGGATTTGGATGGACATTGTTAAGTTTTGGTCTAACAAACTATTGGTATAAAATGGTGAAGAAGGATAGTAAGTTTCTTCATTCACAATTTATAAGAGTGAACATAAAAATACACTCTAATCAAACAAAAAAAAGAGAAAGAGTGTATCATTATATGTATATGTAAAATATTTCTGTTTCGAAATCGAATTTTCTTTAAAAAGAAGGGCAGAAACAGGAAAGATGGCTGCCCGGGTAACGTTTCTTGCACTCTCTTGTCTATCAATTGCACTAGTCCGTGCCGAAGATCCTTACTTGTTTTTCACATGGAACATAAGCTATGGTACCATTTCTCCTCTTGGTGTCCCACAACAAGCCATTCTCATCAACAACCAATTCCCTGGCCCTAACATCAACTCCACCACCAACAACAACATCGTCATTAACGTCTTCAACAACCTCGACGAACCTTTCCTCTTGACATGGAATGGTGTTCAACACAGGAAGAATTCATGGCAAGATGGTATGCCAGGGACTAACTGTCCCATCCCACCTGGTAAGAACTTCACTTATCATTTCCAAGTTAAGGATCAGATTGGTAGCTACATTTACTACCCTAGCCTTGGCTTGCACCGAGCTGTTGGTGGCTTCGGTGGTCTTCGTGTCAATAGTCGTCTTCTCATCCCTGTCCCCTTCGCTGACCCTGAAGACGATTACACTGTTCTTATTGGTGATTGGTATACTAGTAGTCACACCGATCTTAAGAAGACCTTGGATGATGGTAAGACCATTAAGAGGCCCGACGGTGTCCTTTTGAATGGTAAGGCCGGCAAAGATGCCAAACCCGAATTCACCATGAAGGCAGGTAAGACTTACAGGTACAGGATTTGCAATGTTGGAATCAAGACTTCTTTGAACTTCAGGATTCAAGGTCACACCATGAAGTTGGTTGAGATGGATGGATCTCATGTTGTTCAAAATGACTACAAGTCCCTCGACATTCACGTCGGTCAGTGCTTATCCGTGTTGGTGACAGCAAACCAGGAGCCAAAAGACTACTTAATGGTTGCTTCAACCAGGTTTATTAAGGATGTCCTTAACGTTACTGGCATTATCAGCTACGAAAACAGTCAAGGTCCTGCTTCTGTTGAGCTACCTGAGGCACCCACAGGTATTCTATTCTCGCTCAATCAGTTCCGTTCCTTCCGATGGAATCTTACCGCTAGTGCTGCCAGACCTAACCCACAAGGTTCTTACCATTACGGTGGTATCAACATTACCCGCACCATTAAGCTTGTTAACTCCGTTGCCACCGTCGACGGTAAGCTTCGTTACGCCATCAATGGTGTCTCACACACTAACCCAGAAACCCCTCTCAAGCTTGCTGAATACTACCAAGTCCCCGAGAAGGTATTCAAATACAATCTCATTTCCGATGATCCCACACCAGAGAGCGAAACTAAGATCACTATCGCACCTAACGTTCTAAACGCAACTTTCCGTGACTTTGTGGAAATCATATTCGAGAACCACGAGAAGTCAATCCAGTCATGGCATTTGGATGGGTACTCGTTTTTCGCCGTGGCTATTGAAGCTGGAAAATGGACACCAGAGAAGAGAAAGAACTACAACTTGCTTGATGCTGTGAGCAGACACTCAATTCAAGTCTACCCAGGTTGTTGGGCAGCCATAATGCTTACTTTCGATAACGCAGGAATGTGGAACTTGAGGTCTACCCTTTGGGAAAGGAACTACTTAGGGCAACAAATGTACGTCAGTGTTCAATCACCAGCTCGATCGCTTAGAGACGAATACAATGTTCCTGACAACGTTGAACTTTGTGGAGTTGTCAAAGGCTTGCCTAAGCCAGCTCCTTACACCATCTAAGTTTTCAATATTACCCTTAACCTTATTATCATCTTTTCTACTACAATGAGATAAAGAGTCGCCGTCGGGCGACAGAAAAAAATATTCAATGCAAATAACCAAAAAGATTTAAGAAAAAAAAAACGATATAATTTATGAAAGAAAAAGATTTTGTTTTTGTTTAGAGAAGAATCGCTTGTAGATCACTAAAATAGTGGGTGTGAAAGAAGATTGATGTTAACATATTTAAAGAGAATAAAGATATCCATGTACCACTATTTTTATTATCAATTCAAATTATTGGTTTATTGATTTATTTCTTACTGTTTTGTTTTTATTCAGATCTGAATGGTTTATTCAAATCCTTAACTAATATTCTTATGTTCTATTGCGAGTGATTATCGTGTATATTAGAGATTGATCTGAATGGTTAGTTTCATAGAATGATAAATGTTGAATTGAAATAGCTAGTGAAACCCATATTTGCAAACTTATATATTATTTCATTGGCAAACATGATTTAACTAGATATGTTTATCTAATAAAACTCTTATCTAAGGTTTACTGATATGAATTTCATGGCCCAGCATAACGAAAATTCGACAAGCTAGACAATGAAGCAGAATGCTCTCTTCGTCTACCTAAAACAAACATACCTATACCTGTATATATATATATATATATATATATATATATATATATATACACACGTATATGTATAATATATAACCTATTGATGGTTTTTTTTCATACATCGAAATCCTACTGCGATAGCCCTTTCTATATATACCTACATTTTCCTATACAAAGCAATTCCTACCCCAAGCTTAACACCTTAACGTTCTTTTAACAGGAAATTGGACCGAAGACGCAATTTAAACTTTTTTTTCTAATTTTTTTTTTAAAACCTAAATGTTGTATTTTTTTGTTAAAACTTGCACTTTAATGTTCCTTATTATGATCTCTTGCAAATATAGACTACTAGAATTGAAACTGGTCTAGTGCAAATCATCTAAGAAACTAATTGACTTGTTTTTGAAAAGAATTGCATACATTAAGAGATATGCATACTTTAAGAGATATGAGTTTCTATCTCTGCAGCGAAACGTAGTGGGTGGAAACCAACTTAGTAACCACTCCAGTCAAGAATTGTTGACGAAACTGTCGGACTTAGGTCTTCCCTAGTTCGTTGGGGCAACCTATGTAGTCCTCTTATATATTTCCATTGTTTCAGTTGTGGGCATTTAAGCAGCGAAACGTAGTGGGTGGAAACCAACTTAGTAACCACTCCAGTCAAGAATTGTTGACGAAACTGTCGGACTTAGGTCTTCACTTACCCATTTTTTCTGGCTAAATAGTAAGAATTGAACTCTGGCCTCTCCCCGTGAAAGAGACAGACATGTGAACACTCAACTTGCCTACTCAACTTGCCTAATTGATTTTTTTTAACTGTCCGCGTGTATCGAATCCTTGGCCTCTTAAGTGGAAGCCTAAGCCTCTTACCACTCCAACCAAAGATTACTGGTTGATCTTGTCTTCTTTTGAAGAAATGATGGTATTTGTTATTATACTTTTCATACAACATGTTACTTTTATATATAATATCTGAATATTGTTTAAGAGTTAAGATTCTGTACTTTGGCCCAAAGGAAAAGGGTTTTAGGTAGAAAGAGAAAGGTGGATAAATCTTTACCGACTCATAATGTTGAGTGACTTTAAACTTTAGTTTGATTTGATGGTGCTAGCTTAATGCTTCCTTTTCCTTATGATGGTCACTCGATTGCGTGAAAGCTTTGATTAGTTGACTCACTGATATACGGTGTAAAATCTTAGAGGACATTGGGCCGAAGACTCAATTTTGTGTTGGTCTGTATTACTTAGACAAGTCAATAATCTTTTAAACTTGGGCTCCCCATGCGAACTATGTACGAAATGCGTTGGCGGTCAACACCTTACCTTACTAGTGCAAACATGTGAAAACCTTACTCGTGCTAACCCCGTGCAAGCCTTTTGCACAGGGAGCTGAAGCCTAAATTTTGACAAAAGAAAATTTGGCTCAGAGAGTTTTGGCTAGTTTTCCATGCAATCTTTAAATGCCTAATAGCATCTCTCGCCCATCTAGGGGCTCAAATAACTAGATATATGTCTCTGCTAAAAGCACACCAGTGAACTCGAATAATGAGTTACGTTTTTGCTAAACGCGGATTAGCGAACTTGAAAACCAAATAACTTTGATAAAATCAAGTAGTTTTAATAAAATGAAAACGCAATTGGTGTTACTGGACGGCCCAGCTTATGCCTGCCCAGCAAGGCTAAAAAGAAAGATTCATTGAGTAGATTAGGGTTGGAAGAAATACTGCGAAGGTGGATACTGGAATGGAAACTGGTCCAACAATCAATTATATCACAAGAGTGAATGACAATCAACTATTCGGGGAACTGACCTGAAATAAAATATGGTACAGTTCCAACTATACTCCCTCGTTCGTTGTATACTCTTTTGCAAACAAACGAGCACTGAATCAATCTGTCAGATCCAATACCTAAGATGCATCCATTGGGCCTTTTCAGCCATCGGGCATTTTCACCCGGAATGTGGAAAGACCTCCTTCATTCTGCTTCAACCAGAGGTGATAAGATGTCTCTCTTTTATTACTGAGAAATCAGAAATTAGTGCCCTCCGATTAATTCTAATGTGAGTAGAGCACCAGAAATCCATGTTTGACCTCTCCTAGTTGAAGAACTCGCCTTTTTGAACGTGAATAAATGGTCAGCTGTTGGTTCATTCTCTGTTGAACCATCTTAATTTAACAATTATGTGTTTTTCCACCTCTTTGTGGGTTTTGCTTCTTACGGGTTCACGTTGCATTGAGACATGAAGATATCATCTCGAAGCAGAAACCTTTTCCAGTATGGTTTATAATTTGGAATCCCAAGCTCGAGCCATGGTTTCATGTTCCCATTGTAATGCAAAACAGCAGCTTTCTTAATCGCTTTGGCATCAACTCCATAATCATGACCAAGTCCAGATAAAACCCACGAATCGTCAAGAGGATATATCAGATTTTGAAATGTGAGCAAGCTTGCAAGCAATGCTTCAACTTTAGCTGGCGTATTCTTTGTTCTGCTCTTCTGTTCATGCAAAATAGAGAAATGTTCAAGTTAAAATATGAATCTATCGACTCTTCTAACATTTAACTTATGAATGAATATTGCAGAGTTAAGACGTGAATAACCCGGGAAAAATTGGTTATCGTTTTTCACCAAGTAAATAGGAAAAAAGAGATATTTGGTTACAAGGTTGCTCATAGAGTCATAGCATAATTTTTAATGACAAAAACTCTATAAAAGAAAAAACAAGTTACTTACCACAACTTTGAGCAGCTTATGATAAGTTCGAGTTAAGTTTTTCTCTTTCCATTTCACCAGGTCAACTACATTGAGTCCAGATATCCAAGTGCAAGAACCTTCATTTATATCATATTCCCCCAAATAACTTTTCAGCTGACCCAACCTCACCGAGCAAAAATTAACCGCTCCATTTACCTTCCCTTGCATGTCAATACTCCATAGAGGTGACAAATCTTGTTTAACAACTATATCGTCATCCAAAACCACCACTTTCTTTAGACTAGGAAATAATTCAGGAAGAAGAAAATGCGCGTCACCAAATACTGACATGTATTTGGTACTCATTTGTGTTGTTTGTGGTTTATCAACACTTCGGAAGGAAACACGGAACTCATTGGACACTGATAGATGTACTTGATTTGCAAAATCAAGGTTGCCCGATTTAAGATCTGTAATCTTCATCACTTGAACGGTGGCATCTTTGTACGATTTCCTGAAGAACCAAAGTTTCATGGCATAGTAGTTCTGTCCATCTGTTATCACATGAAATACCTGTTTGGCACTTTCCTGTAACATGAATTGGGACTCTAAATCAAGAAACTTCACAATTGGACATAACCATAAACGATAACATGCAAATTTTCGTACAGGAAACACATACCTTAGCATGCATAACTGTTGAGTTAATAACAACAGATGATGCAAGTATGTTATTGGAGAAGATAACATAGTGGTGCAATGCTGGATGGGTATATTTGTCAGATTGAAGCTCCATATCGACGGACTGTAATTTAAAATATTCTACCGTTAGTCTCATGGACAAGCAGTGAAGACTCTTGGGCATGGTCTGGACAGCAAGTTGATAGAGAAATGCACTCTGCTTCATGTGGAAGTGGGCTTCGTCCTCGGTTAAATCTAGTATTTGTCGCAGCTTTTTGTCAACATTATTGCAATCTAGTGTGACTGATTTAGCTTTTCCAATTGTATCTTCCATCTTCTGTAGCTTCTTTTCGATACTGAGACATGACATGAAATTTGTAGCAAAACATGTAAGACAATGTAAAGAACTTAAACTTGGCTAGCTACCCTACTTAGTATTTGTCTTAACAACAGAGTTGGGGATATGGAAAAATATTAACTAAATCATTTCATATAGAGTTTATTGCCTAATTGTAACACTCAATAAACTATATGTATATACAAAAATAAAAGATAAAAGTTTTTCCTTTTTGTTTCTTACAGGGGAAGATAGCTATGAATAATCAAAACTACTATAAGAGAGGTAGAGTATTTATTTACTTGGACTTTCAGCTAAAAGTTCAATCACAACAGCATGAACTTGCCCAATAGAAATCAGTCAATCTACATCCATAGTGTTGTTCCTTCAACCAGTACTTTCCTTGATTTAGGATTAGTATAAAATGAGTCAATGACGTAAACAGGCAATATAAGATCAAATTTAGCACCTCCTGTAACATCTTTTTCAATAAGCATAACAAATAATGAATACTCAGACTCGAAGTAATGGAACGGACGGTGAGATGTATATAGAGCTACATGTTCACAGGACGAAGAATCTCTATCCAGATCCAACTTTCTTATAGTTGTTTCAAATACTATTACTTCTCTGACTAGTCAATATTTAACATTAATGTTGGCAACTAAAAGAGAGAAAATCATGCATAATTATTGAAATAAAAAGATTACTGAAATGAAACAAGAAAGAGATTTTTACGAAGTTAATATTATGCACAATCGAGAGCCCACATTAAATCAGCAAGAAACATTGATGCTGTAATGACCGACGTGTAGTAAGTCTTTGTGCTTTATACGAATCAGAAGCATCTATTTCTACAATTTTCAAAAAAGAAACTTATTTTGAACCCGCTGTAAGTATGCAAGGAAATGATGCCACGTATTATTCTTTTACTCATTTACCTAAAGTAGAGCAAGAATGCAAGGTTTGCCACTTACTGAGGTGGAAGATCAGCATCTGTGCTACTTTCACTGAAGATACGCTCAAATTCTTGAATATTTTGCCTCAGTTCACGTGACAGCTTGTCATGTGTTGGAAGTTTAGCAACACTAGGAAAAT